>JAQBSW010012097.1:0-17858 GCA_029291075.1 Eudiplozoon nipponicum | reverse complement strand
ATTGCAGGTTTACACATTCGTCTAGGAGATTGTAACGTCCTATTATCCCACATTTTTTACCAAAATATATAGTGGTTAGAGGGCGTAATACCGGCTCCTATTGATAAGTCCCCAGTAAGCGCGAAACTAATGTGCATGAGATTATACTTTGTGTCGATGCTAAGTTTGGTTTATCCTTCTGGTCAAAACTGAACTTATTTATTACTGGATAAATTGTTTTTTATACTAAAGAATTCTTAGTTTATACGGACAAATTTATATTCTTAATGGGTAAGGTATTTAAATAAAGATCGCAACCTTGATTTATAATACTTTTAAAATTTGCTACCACACTGTTTGAATAGTTATTCACGCACTTTCGTAGAATGATCACGTTTGGCTTGATGCATGCATGGTTTTGTTGGATTTTGTGGCTTGTGGCCAGTCGAATACGATATCAAATTTGTGCAACCTGTGTCATTCATACCAAGTTCTTGTAGTTTGTTATAAAACGTTTCTGATATGTATTTCAAAAGTTCCAGTTTGCCTGAATGCAGGACTGAAATATCTGTTAAATTGGCTATAAATCCCGTCCAAAGAATGTACTCACAAATGCCAGTTTTCCAAGACGGTGCAAGAACTTTTGAAATTATTTTCTGCGGTAAATGTTGTTAAATTCTGTTAATAATTTTCTTTTGAATTCCAATATGGAAACCCATTGAATTTGAAACTGGAAAATTGAGTTCTTATAAATAATTCACAAAATATTTCGCCTATTTATCACCAATGAAGTTCATTTTGATTTTTCAATTTAAAAAAATAAATTATATATTGCTTAAACGACCATTGTTTGCGTCGATGCTAAAGTCAATTATATTTATCTAGGTAGCTATTTTGATACAAACAATTAATCCCTATATATATATATATATATATATATATATATATATATATATATATATATAATCATGTGCAAAACGTGAAGCATTGCAAAATGTAGAAGTAGCATTTCATTCAGTAGATCTGTTTCGTCCTTATCGGGAACCATTTATGTACTGTCAAAAATTTGCCTCGGGCATTGCTTGAACTTGGGAACGTTTGCTTACGAATATGTTGCCAAATTTGAGCCCAGCTCGTGGCAAATTCTGGACAATACATGAATAATTCACAATAAGGAATTAAACGAATTACTGGATGAACTATACAATGTTTAGTTAATGCCTTAAACTATAAGTAGAAAATGGGTCTTGTACTTATACCAAGTAATATATATTGTTGTTACAGTGTACACATTGCGCAAGATGGCAAGCCCATGTAATGTATGGAATCATGATTTTCTCGTATTGGAATATTCTTTAATAATATTCTGGATGAAGACAGGCAACGATCGCCATTATGACAATATTTGACCATAAAAATCATGGTATATGCTTAATCCTCATAACTTTTTCGCTTTGGCTTTAGAGCAGATTGCCATTTGGAGACGTTTATGTTAGCAGAATGTTTGACTGGTCATTGGACATTTAATTCAATTGGATAACAAAGGGCCAGATCAAAATCCAATACAACACGTTATATATTTTCAAAATGTTATAACTTTAACGACTAGAGCAGCCAAAATAACGACAATATCAAAAATTACAACAACAATTGTATTATACTCTCTATCTCTTACGACCAACATCAGGAAAGCATTCTCTGTTTAATCCAGGTTAACTGCGCAGAAACCAAATGCCTCCCGATTTAGTTAATTTATTCACACCTTTGCAATCTGTGTCAATGTCAAAATGAAGCATCAGCACAAATGTATAAAATATACCATTCACATTTTATTAATAAAAAAAGAGTATTAAAATTTTTTTAAATAATGAAAAGGGAATAATAATATTAATTATAATAATTATTATGCAAAAAATAATAATATTAATAATAGTACTAAAAACTATAATGATGATGAAATTGATGGGGCGGATGATGTTAATGCTGTTGTTGCTGCTGATGATGACGATGATGTTGATTATGCTGCTGCTGGTGATGTTGTTGTTGTTGATGATGATGACGACGAAGATGATGATGATGATGATGATGATGATGATGATGATGATGATGATGATGATGATGATGATGATGATGATGATGATGATGATGATGATGATGATGATGATGATGATGATGATGATGATGATGATGATGATGATATTTTGACGACAGGTTTTAATCAAAACAAATAAAATTCTTGTTATCAATAACAGCATATTTACTAGTCACACAGATAATGAAAATATGGTGTAGACATAATTTGTTTTACTATTAAATTTTAAAAAATTTCAATATTTGTCTAGGGCCAAAAATGTGGCATGAATTTAGGATTCCTGGGAAATATTGTTGGCTTTGCACATTGAATTTTGTATCCCGTGTGCTAGATAACAACATACATGAACACGAATTATTCTATTGTGAGAATTTCCTGATTTCTTTATATCATTGTACACTTCCTTTGATTTCTTATCTTAAGAAGTTGTAAACGATAAATTTTAACTATCGCGCGCACACACACACACATGCACACAGGAACACGATGTCTCAATAGACAATGGCCTCGGATGAATCCTGACAGTTGACAAATAAAGAACGTCGCTGTACTGTGTAGATACACATGTTTACTTATCTTTATAGGAGAAAATATGTAATCAAATCAATATACAACAGATACAGCATCAAATTTATCGGTTAAGCTGACTGAAAGCAAAGTCAATAATTTTTATTTAAATCGCGATTGCGAACTTATTATAAAAAACAATCCCATTTTCTATATAGACCTTTAAGTATAAGCTAAGAATTGTGTAATGTAGTAAAGTAAATTAATTGAGTAGACCGGTTTGGTTCTTATTGGGATCTATTCATGTATTGTCGGGAATTTGCTTTGGATAGGGCTCGAACCTGGACAGGTTTGTTTCGGAATATGTTGCTCTACCAACTAACCTACTCTGCCGTACACCACACGTAATTTTTAATTATAAACCAACTAATGTTCCTCGGTTAACCTGTCCTTTATGTATAACTAAAATGGCATTCCTTTATATCTAAAATTCTAACTAACAATCCCTTATCTTTCATTATTGAATAGACAACACACTACATGGAGAAATGGTCATGATATGAATATTTATATAATTAAATGAACAATCGTTGCGCGAGCGGTGATAGCAATTACTTTAATCAAGTTTGCGATCTGGATATAAGCACCTGACTAATTATGTACACACATTTGTCAGTATAAACCAAGTATTGTACATGTAGAAAAGGCAATCCATACAGTAGTTTTATTTCTTTTCTTATTTGGAACTATTTATGTACTGTCAAGTATTTACCACGGACAAGGCTCGAACCTGGGCACGTCTGCTTGGGAATCAACAATCGTGCCCCACACTACGCACAATTTTCAGTTAAATAATAACTAATATGTTTTGGTTAGCCTTTCACTTAGGTGGAGCCAATATGGCATTTATTGTAACATAAATTACAACTAGTTACACCCTATCTGTCTTTATGGAGCAGACACCATACTACTTAGTGAAGAGGTGCTTATTTTAAAATATACATAATTATACGACCATTGATGTTGCAGATGGTAATACCAAATATTCCAATCAAGGTTGGCACCTCTGTACCTTTGATACCAATCGAGGTATATATATATATATATATATATATATATATATATATATATATATATATATATATATCCAGTAGACCAGTTTCGTATATATTACGAACTCACTAAGTATATTTTGGATATCATTTTTTTAAACTTTTATCAGTCCACAGCTAATCGGAAGTTCTAGAAGCAAGCTAGTAGAGCAATTGTGAAATTAGATTTGGTCCAGTCTCATCATGGCAAACTGACATTTCACCAGAAAGGTGCGCATCACAAAAATGTCTGTTCACTACTGCTCTGCACAACAAACTAAGTGAAATTAGTTAAATAGGGCAAAAGGTTCCAAAGAAGTCGAGCCCAGGTTCAAGCCCTGTCTGCGGCAAATTCTGGCCAGTACGTGATGAGTTCCCAATAAGGACGAAATCGATCTACTGGATGAATTACCTTTTCTACACTATACGCTACAAAATTTATACTGGCATATGTAAGTACATAACGAGTCAGTTGTTTATATAAAAATTGCAACCTTGAATAAAATAATGGTTATATACACTTTGTTCCAGGGAAATAATACATGTAGATGTTTGAAGGCAAAACAAGATAGAAATATGTAAACATTGCGAGAGTGAAAAAAGGAAACCAATCAAATATATATATATATATATATATATATATATATATATATATATATATATATATATATACCGAGCATGGTGAAGGTGCCATCTCAATAACTGTTATATCAGTACATGATTCCAACATTATGGTTGCCGAATAGTCACTTGGTACCAACACTACGATTGCAGAGTCCATTGTTTTGGTACCATGTACATTCTTGTCATATTTGAAATAATTTGTTACTCGGTGCGTAACACCAAATACACAAGTGAATTTGGACATTGAAGCTACACTAAAATTTTAGTTTGGGGAGCCCAATAATTCAAAAACACTTTTAATAACCTCATGTCAGATAAGAGAGAAAAATTAAGGGAGAGATGAATACGCGTGTGAAATCTAATTTATACTTCCGATTCATATTTAGGACTAGCTTGATTAATAACAGCTGTTAAAGGGATGCAATATAGGCTCCACTTAAATGAAAGATTACCCGTAGAACATTAGTTAGTATGTAAATAAAAATTTTGTGTAGTGTGTGGCAGGGTGACTCAGTGTTTAGAGCACCAAATTCTGAAGCAGACGTGCCCAGGTTCGTGCCCTGTCCACGTCAATCTGGATAGTAAATGGTGCATTCCCAATAAGGACGAAACCGGTCTACTGGAAAAATTGCCTTTTCTTCACTATTCAATAATTAGTTAATACTGACAAATGTTTGTACATAATGGGTCAGGTGTTAATATCAAGACTGCAACCTTAATTATAACATCTGTTTTTATTTCATTAAATATGCGCACATCACGTGCGTAAATTTGAACATATATATTAAACTCAACTATTCAGTTGAACATAATTAGTATACATATAAATCGATCTTAGTTCAAATATGGCAATATATTTTAGTTTATAATTGCACACGTCAGACTTATTTTTATTAGTCACATTATATGCATACATTTTTCAGGATAAAGTAAGCACTGCATAAGGTAGAAAAGTTTATTCATCAAGTAAACCGGTTACGGCCTTGTTGTAAAATCTTCACGTGCTGTCCAGAATTTGCTGCGGACAGTGTTCGGATCTGGGTACGACTGAATTGCCTATTCTCCCTTAATAAATGCCTAGTTTATATTGCCAAATGTGTGTATAGGACTAGTGTTTATATCAAGCTCAAAACCTTGATTTAAATAATTCTTATCATCGCCCACGCAATCACTGTCCGTTTAATTAGTTTATTGGTAACATTTTAAATGATACAATACCAGTGTAATCTTAATAGTTATGGAAGAAAGGACAGGGCATAAAATAGTTCCATTCAAGTTTTAATACTATGTTGAGTTTAATTAAGATATGAATTAAAATAAGTTATGATCAAACAAGAAAATTGAAAATTATCTAGGAAAAGAATGACCAATGTAGAGAAAAAGAAGAAAATGTTTTAATAGGTGTTAAATTCCCTCAGTTACTTAAATTAAACGATTTAATCAACGCACAGTTAAAGGATTAAATTTTTAAGAAACGTACCATCTCTAATTGATTAACCGGTAGTAATATATATAAAATTTAAATAACGTTGGTTGCAGAGAACTAAAATATGTGCAAGTATGTATTAGGTGTTGCCAACCTAGTAACAAATTAGTTCAGTTGTGACCAGAAAGATAAACCAAAGACAGCAGGAACGGAAAATATAATCTCATGCACATTCGTTTCGTGCTTACTGGCGACACATCAGTAGGAGCCGTTATTGCGCCCTTTACCCACTACATATTTTGGTGAAAATGTGAGATAATAGGACGGTACCATCTCCTCGAAGAATGTTTAAACCTGCAGTAGTGAAGCTAACATCATATAAAGTCTCGACAATATGACTTCAACACTAACTCACTCTATATAATATATATACCGATTCTGTAAAGATAATAACATCATGACTAGTGTGTCAGTAACCTATACCAACATTATTGTACCGAAAAGGTACATGGTACTAACATTGTGGTTTGCCGAGTCGGTACATGGTGCCAACATCGTCGGGTGAATTACCATTTTTAGATGTCAAATTAATTAGAAATGGTCTGAAATTGGGAAGAGATATTTATAGGAAGGATACTTATTCAGGAATCCTTCTTAATTTCAAGTCCAATCACCCGTTTCGTATGAAAGTCGGGATCTTAAAGTCATTAACATTAAGAAGTCTCAAGTTAACAGATATAAAGCATAGGAAGTTAGAATTAGACAGACTACGCGATATATTTAAGACTAATGGTTACCCTCCTCATTTAATAGATACAACAATGAGGGACATGGTGAAGAAATTTAATCCTAGTTTGAGATACACAAAAGTGGATAAGGATAAGGAAGAGCGGAAGGTCATGGTATTACCGGACTCTATATTAAGTAGGAAAGTGAAATCATTAGCTTTAAAATACAATATAAAGACCGTTTTAAAACAGTCCCTTAAACTAGGCACTATACTCCTTAACCAAAAACAAAAGATTGAACCCTTAGACTCATCAGGAGTGTATGAGATCCCATGCAATGATTGCAGTCTCAAGTATGTTGGTGAAACCATGCGTCCAATCAAAGTAAGAAGAGGTGAACATAAAACTGCGTGTAAATATGGACATATTGCTAAATCTGATCTTGCTCGTCATGTAGTGGAGACTGGGCATACTATCGACTGGGAGGAATACAAACGCATAGCAATATGTAGTCGTAATAGGATGACGAGATTGATTAGGGAATCTATAGAAATTAAATCTAGAGATAATATTATGAATGAAACAGCTGTTGAAAAATCCTTAGGTCCGATTTGGAATACTGCACTAGCTAGTGGAAGAAAAAGGCGATTGCATGAATTGGTAACTGAAGCTAGCTCCAGTAAAAGATTAAGAACATCAGATTAAGATTGACTAATTAGTGGGCTTTTATTCAACAAATGAATAAACAATTATTATGAATATAGTCTTCAAAATTTCATCTCTAACTGTTCATTTGATTTTAAAACAAATAGTGATTTCAACCTTAATTTTCTGTTTTACACCCCCACCCTACCCATTGGAAATATTATAATAATACAATAGTTATGAGTAATAATTTGTCTGACGCGTGCAAAGGGTAAATTAATGTCTATTGACTGCAGTTTTATTTAGATGTACGTACATGTGTATCAAAATAAAATAATTTAACCAAGTTTTTAGTTATGCATACACATACACATGGACATGCGTGGCGTGCGCCAATAACTGTTATTAACTTCTCTATCTTGAGTACAACCTAGTGGTTTGAATTGTAATTTAACATGTGCAATAGTCTTTCGGACTTCTGGTTTAATCACTCATGGCATGTTTTTATGACGAGTGTTTTCTGAATTATGGGTCTCCCCCATCTCAGTTACGTCATTTACACTGAGTGTGTTAAAAACGAATAGTTATTGCATGCAATTGATAAATTATTATTCAGCCACTCTGGTCGAAATTAGTTAGATGAAAACAACGGTTATGAAAATGTACACACACAAATATGTGACACGCGAATATCTAATGAAAGGTCAGTCTGAGGTATATAAATATTATGACTAGAGGAAATGAAACACTTGCTTCATTTGTTTCGTGAGATGCAACTGATGAAGGCCTACGGTAAGATGGGCCGAAATACCTTGCTAAAAGAAAATTACTGGAACAATGAAAGCTGCGTTAGTCAAAACGCAGATCAGGTAATTATAGATATTAATTTATTCTATAGTTCACCGAAATTGAGAATTACAACTATTTCTGAACACTTGGTAATCCAGTAAATCCATGCACTCTGGCTTTGATCGATATCAGTTATCACATTTCGCTGTAAACATGACATCATTCAATTCAATATCTAACAGTTAGATACAGTTTGTTGCGGATAACTAAAATATATGCAAGTATGCATTAGGTGTTTCGAACCTAATAACAAATTAATTCAGTTGTGACCAGAAGGATAAATCAAAAGACAGCATGAAAATAAATTATAATCTCATGCAAATTCGTTTCGTGCTTACTGGCGACTTATCAGTAGGAGTTTATGTTATGCCATTTACCCACTGTATATTTGGGTGAGTAACTGAAGGGACTGTCTTAAATTGGTTCTTATATTGTTTTTGAATGCTTTTCATTATACTTTCACGCTTATTTTAGCGTCCTACAGTACCATGATCCTACAATTTTCCTTCGCTTTATCAGATTTTATGCAACTCAACCTGGAATTAAATTTACCTACAACATCGATTTTTGGTTAAATAAACATGCTGCACAATAGGGAATAGATTAATTACCTTATCCTTGTTTTGCTCAGCAAGGTGTTTACATCCACTTTCTTCAATTTGACTCGGAATATTTCCACCTCCGGTTTCGGAAGCATATCCCACAAAAAGTTGACAATCAGTATCACAAGAGGAAAGTTTAATTTAAACAGTCTCATTTATACCCATTGTTACATCTCTTAAGCATATCTGTCTTTTCATTACGTAATTGTATGTCAAAATTTGTTTGTGTATGATTCTGCATGTGTACATTCATCAAAATGAAATTACAGTGATATAATAAGACATACTGGTGACTCACTAGATAAGTGTACGCCATGCCTGCGTGTTGAAAAAAGGCGTCCGAACCCGGAAGACAGTGGATATAAATTCCTTGCTGAACCCAAAATGGTAAAGTTAAACCATTATTGTTGCTTCATTTAATTAATGAGGAAAACCATTAGCCATAAATACAGCTCTCAATCTAACTAATTTCAACTTTTTATGCTTTATGTCGATTAATCGAAGGCTCCCTATAAATAATGATTTTGAGACACCGAGTTTCATGCTATACCCGTGCGTTGACTTAAAATTATGAGCGGTTTCAAAGTAAACATCCTTCATAAAAATATCTCGTTCTAATTTCGGGCGATTTATAGTTAACTTGTCCTCGAAAAATGGTAATTCACCTGATAAATCCCTTTCAAGAGTAAATTGAAATTCATTCATTAGATACTCAAATATTTTTTGAATTTTGTCGGAGTGCTAGCTTCATATATTCCAATGCCGCGTTTTGCGTACGCGGGTAATAGCTTTGCACGGACAGTTTCACAAAGATCCGATTGATCACATTTCCAATTTTGTTTTGTCTTTGATCGGGTTGAGTTATTATTCGTTCCAATGGAAATGCTGTTCAAAACAAAGATGTGATAGAACCGCATTTCCATTGGAACGAATAATAACTCAACCCGATCAAAGACAAAACAAAATTGGAAATTGTGATCAATCGGATCTTTTTGAAACTGTCCGTGCAAAGCTCATTCATTTGATTCCTTAAATTTAAAAAGAATATCATTTCATCATAACCATGGTTCAGAATACAATTTAAAAATAATTGATTGCGCGGGTGGTGGTAAAAATTCTTTAAATCAAGTAAATACAATGGGATTGGTGTTTAGTTCAAGCTCGCAAACTTGATTTAAAGAATGGTTCAGAATCACTTATATTTAATACATGAATCATAGATACGATTTAAAACGAAATAATGTCCAATCCAAAAGATAATTTTCCAAATAATGCCCAAAAACAAATGCATGAAGATGTTTTATATTGGAACAGACAAATGTTAACTAATTGGGTCACCTCTAATTTTCTTATAAAATTGTTTTCTAAATGTAATGTTTATAGAGAACATACATATATACATCATTGCCATAATGTGTACGCCTAGAAGCATAAGAACAGTATGAAATCCATTGCAATGACTGTAGTTCTTGTGTGCCTGTGAAACCTATATTTAGTGCAGCGTCGGTTATTAATTATGAGACTCAAAGGTTAGAATAATCAGATGAAATCTGTAGGACATATCGCGTTTGCTCCTTTGACTTGTTTCTAAGTCCTGCGATGAACTGTGGATATCTTCAAAAGTAATATAAATATTTACCACAAACAAAATAATTGGAAATGTTCTTGTCCTAGTCATGACACAGATAAAGCAAATCTGAAACATCCAGTATCACAATTATTCATTCGTTTATTTAATTTCATTGAAAAGGTGACTTCAAAGCCAACTCATCATTTTTTAATATAAAACGTATGGATAAAGAATACTTATCCTATGGTTTTGGCGTTGGTAAACATTTAAACAATATTGAGAATAAAAATACATTTTGAAAACCTTGTATTCCAGCAAAGCCTTATACTCAAGTATGTATTAGGTGTTGCGAACCTAGTAACAAATTAGTTCAGTTGTGACCATAAGGATAAACCAAAGGCAGCATGAACGGAAGTATAATCTCATTCACATTCGTTTCGTGCTTACTGGCGACTCATCAATAGGAGCCGGTATTACGCCCTTTAACCACTATATATTTGGTCGAAGAATGTGGAATAATGGGACGTTACAATCTCCTAGACGAATGTGTAAACCTGCAATAGTGAAGCTAACATCATATAAAGTCTACGACAATGCGACTTCAACGCAAACTCACACTATATAATATATATACCGAGTCCATAAAGGAGGCTAACACTATTACCTGATCTGCGTTTTGACTAACGCAGCTTTCATTGTTCCAGCAAATTTTTTTCATAACATTTCGATCTACATTACCGTAGGTCTTCACTAGATGCATTTGAAGGAAAGCTGCGTTAGTCAAAGGATTGTGTACTTCAATTAATTCAGTACTGCACAAAAAGCATTCTTCAAGAAACATTTAACAAGCAATAATTTGTTGGTTGTGTTAGTAACCGATACAAATATTATTGTACCGAAAAGGTACATGGTACTAACACTATGGTTACCGAGTCGGTACATGATACCAACCTGATAGATATCAATTTATGCTATAGTTCACCGAAATTGAGAATTACAACTATTTCTGAACACCTGTTACTCCAGTAAATCCGTACATTCTGGCCTTGATCGATATCAGTTATCACATTTCGCGGTAAGCATGACATCATTCAATTCAATATATTGTTTAGAAAAAGAAATTCATCCAGTAATTATGTATTATGTGTTGTGAACCTAGTAACAAATTAGTTCAGTTGTGACCAGAAGGATAAACCAAAGGCTGCATGAACGGAAAGTATAATCTCATGCATATTCGTTTCGTGCTAACTGGCGACTTATCAGTAGGAGCTGGTATTACGCCCTTTAACCACTATATATTTGGTCAAAGAATGTGGAATAATAGGACTTATACTATTTGTTCAGGCTGATTTTCTCATGCTCTTCTGATCTCATTTTGAACTTTGTTGCCACTAAGTACGCATATCTCATACATAATTTCATATATATATATATATATATATATATATATATATATATATATATATATATATATATATATATATATTAAATCTGAGCAATCAAGATTATACCCAAATTATATGCTTCATTGCCAGCATGCATTTATTGGAAGCCAAATCATGTTGCCAATTAGTTCAATTAGACCGCTCTTTGATGAGTCATCATCGTAATTAAACTCACGGGGACAGTTTTTTGCTGGGTCATTATATAAACAGACTGCTCATAAAATCTGCACGTGAGATTTCTAAGTAAACGCCCGAAGTGTTAGGCCAGAGCTTCCTATGCCGGATTTTATTATTACTGATCTCGGTCACTTGACTACATTGTACCTCAAGATTATTAACCATGATTAGTTGATGATTGAAAGAAAATCTGCGAAAATATATACGAAAAATTGTGTAAGTGAAGTGGCCTAATTAGATTCTAATTTAGATAAACTAGATCATGGCTCTCATATGCATACACAAATTTACCGTTTTTCTCTTGAGAGATTTTGTTTCTTTATCAACTGGGATAACACGGGGTGTGAATGTACATAATGGATCGCAGCTAATTTTAACTGTAGAATGGATTTGCCCATAGGCGATCAGATAATACCACACTAATTTTTTTTCATTACAAGTCGTCATTTATTCAAAGACTAGTTCTGCAGAGTTTTCCGTTCACGAATATCAATATTATATGAAGATAAGACATAGGAAGACTTTCACGGCTCGTCTGGACGAAATGACTAACTCTATGATATCTACTTCAAGCATGACTGTGTTGTTCTTTCCATGCTTAGCCACCTCGTGTTTTGCGTTTCAGCGTAAAAGACTCGACATCACACTTGTACAATATTGGTATTTCTTCAAATTGCGGAAACCATGAAATAACAACACCATTTTTTTAATTGAAATTTTTTGATTTAAATTTTTTTAATGATTGAACATCTTAAACAGTCATTGATTGCGCGAGTGGTGGTAACAATTCTTTAAAAAAAGTTTGCGAACTTGAAATAAACACCAATCCCATTGAATTTAACCAGTTGTCGAACAATATAGCAAAACTATCGCCAGTTGCACGCATTGACGCGTTTCGACCTTCCATGATCATCATCAGAGTACGACGGCAAACTGATTGGAAATGTTCGTTGGAAAATTTATCATTAGTCGAGTGTATGCGAGACAACTAGAGTGTAGAGCCGCATATCTAATTTGGCTATTTTACATATGCTTTGCGGTTTGATCCTCGCTAGTCAGTTTACCATCATACGCTGATGATACACATAAAAAATCGTAACGCGTCTGTGCGTGTGTTTGAAAGTATTTGTGCTGTTGTGAACCTGGCTAGATGTAATAGAAGTTCAAATGAAGTTCCCAAATTTGATTTAAAGCATTTGTTCAGCACCTGCGCAGTCAGTTTTTGTTTTATTCTTTTCTCGTCTCCATTAGCTTGGTATTAATTGTAATACGCTTGAATTTCGTATGCACAGTTCCTATGTAAGTATGATCTTAATTTTTTCAACTATCGCCAAATTATACATAAATAGTTGTCAAACAACATAGCATAACTTACTTCAGTAGGATTGACTGTCCGAAGTTTTGCTATTTCGTTTGACGAATGTTTAAATACAATGGGATTGGTGTTTACTTCAAGCTCGCAAACTTGATATCAATAATTTTTATCACGAATCGCGCAAAAATGGATTGATTAACAGTATTAACAGGGCTCGAACCTCGGCACGTTGGTTTCGGAATCTGGTGCTCTGACCACCGAGCCACCCTGCCGCGTTATTGTTGCACTATGGATTGCGTATCAGGTTATAAATTAGTGTATATAGAACCATAAAGACACGCAGAACTTAGTTATAGGTAAAAGTGTTATCTCATTTCGCCAGTTAACACGAAACGCGATTGTACATGAGATTATAACTTACCCATGCTGCATTTGGTGTATACTTCAGTTCATTTTCTAATCATTAAATTACTAGTTGAGTGATATCAATAATAATTGCATGTATATAAATTTCCAATCACGTACAATGAATGCGAATCTGCTAGAGGTGAGAGCCGCATATCTAAATTTGATTTCCATTTATATTCAATGCGGTTTCATCCTCGATAGTCAGTTTGCCGTCGTACTCTGATGATGATCATGGAAGGTCGAAACGCGTCAGTGCGTTGCAGCTGGCGGTAGTTTTGTTCTGTTGTTCGATGACTGGTTAAATACAATGGGATTGGTGTTTACTTCAAGCTCGCAAACTTGATTTAAAGAATTTTTAACACCACCGCGCAATAATTATATATATATATATATATATACATATATATATATATATATATATATATATATATATATATATATATATATATATGTAGTTGTGTGTGCGGCGAAAGATACATATGGCGCCAATGCTCGTGACAGCATAGAAATTGTGCAGCTGATATTTCCAGTCAAGTTCAATATATGCAAGACTGCTAGAGGTGAGAGCCGCATATCTTTATTTGATTTCCATATATATTCAATGCTGTTTGATCCTCGATAGTCAGTTTGCCGTCGTACTCTGATGATGATCATGGAAGGTCGAAACGCGTCAGTGCATTTTGGCTGGCGTTAGTTTTGTTATGTTGTTCGACGACTGGTTAAATTCAATGGGATTGGTGTTTACTTCAAGCTCGCAAACCTGATTTAAAAATTGTTACTACCACCCGCAAAATCAATTATTGTTAATTGTATTGCCTATATATGTATATATATATATATATATATATATATATATATATATATATATATGTGTGTGTGTGTGTGTGTATGGCGAAAAGCTGCAACTAGTTAATGTTCATGACTGCATATAAATTGTGCAGCCGACATTTCCAGTCGAGTTCAATGTATGCGAGACTGCTAGAGGTGAGAGCCGCATATCTAAATTTGATTTCCATATATATTCAATGTGGTTTGATCCTCGCTAGTCAGTTTGCCGTCGTACTCTGATGATGATCATGGAAGTTCGAAACGCGTCAGTGCGTTGCGGCAGGCGGTAGTTTTGTTATGTTGTTCGACGACTGGTTCAATACCCCCGTTGGCTCAATCAGTTATTATATATATATGAATAATGCACTTATACATACAGGCGTAGTCGTATTTAAGCGATGCCTTTTGTCTGTGTCATTAGGCAACACGTGTTCAAATAAAGATTCATTTCGGTGGATTGTCATGCCTCAGAGGCATCGGAGATAAATAAATGTGATTTCCTGTGAATGGAAAGATTAATAATTTTGTATTTGGTGTGCCTTGTCGCACGGCACACCCAATTTCAATTACAAACTAGCTTATAAATTTGGTTAGACTTTCATTCACGTGGAGTTCATGAGGCATTTTTTCGGGGCTTGTTTAATTACAGACGCCTTCAATCTTTCATTATAGAATAGACACCATCATTAAAATAATATTCCAGATCTTTGTTACTGTTTGAGAAACTGTTCATACTGCAATGGAATGGAATATAAGTCAATAATACTCGTGGGCATATGTAAAGCCAACAGAAAACGCAACATTGAAACTTTCTGATATTCAGCGCAGTCGATTGATTGACACACGCGTTCCATATTTTCTAAATTGCTAACTAGTTTAGGCAACCAAATTGAGGAAGAACGAACCCATTGCGTTAACAATCGTTGATTTTCTTATTTTACGGGCACACGGATAATGCAGCGAAAGCATAGATAGTTATGCATTCACAATTGCACAATCAGTGGGTAACAATCTGTGAACACACAAAACGCTATTTTTCCCAAACTATGCGAAGTTACGGCTGTTGGAATGCCTCGACTTTCACAGACAGGCCTACCTGTTTGTATCTCAATAAAGTCAATTTGCAACGCTTTTCCATAGAATAATCATTCACGCGTGCACTAACACACACACATACAAAAACACTCTCTAAAGCATAAGCAAACACACTAAGCGAGAGGCATTAATAACAGCTTCATATTGGAAAACAACTTTATTTATGAAATGCGCCAAATTGTTGCTAAGTTTTGCGATGACCAACTTTTGGAATTTCGTCATCAATAACGAATGAATTGCATATTTTACAGCTACTTAAAATGATTTGTATACCTTTTTTCAGGTTAGATGAATTTGAATGATAATGGGCAACATATTTCGATGATATATTACAGTTAAATACTGTTTGTTGCGAAGATCAAATATATATGCAAGTATGTATTAGGTTTTGCCAACCTAGTAACAAATTAGTTCAGTTGTGACCAGAAGGATAAACCAAAGGCAGCATGAACGGAAAGTACAATCTCATGCAAATTCGTTTCGTGCTTACTGGCGACTCATCAGTAGGAGCCGGTATTACGCCCTTTAACCACTATATATTTGGTAGAAGAATGTGTACCGTCCTATTATTCCACATTCTTCTACCAAATATATAGTGGTTAAAGGGCGTAATACATGCTCCTACTGATGAGTCGCCAGTAAGCACGAAACGAATGTGCATGAGATTATACTTTCCGTTCATGCTGCCTTTGGTTTATCCTTCTGGTTACAACTGAACTAATTTGTTACTAGGTTCGCAAAACCTAATACATACTTGCATATTTCGATGATATTTGATCGCAACTACGAAGGAAAATATTTTCCTGTTATTAGCAATTGTGCTTTGTTTATAGACAGAGATTTGAAGTTGAACTGGAAATGCGAATTTTACAACTATTTGATGCGTACATCAACTTTTCGTAATCAGGTGGTATCTTATTTAGAAAAAGAATGAATTGATTCAATAATTCGATCTGTCGGCTAGATACATAAAATAACTCGATTATACGAAATTATTCACTTTTCTTGTTCATTTTTAATATTTTTTGCTATTAATGGTCTAAAGAGCAAGATGGTCGAAAACGATCATCGAAATATTTGTGTATAGGAAGAATAAGGCCCATTGAATCAATGGATGGAAGGCTGTTATTTTCATTGATACAGTTTTTTTAAATAGAATTTTTTAACTATGAGCACACACACATATACATACATACAGAAAAACTTGTGTAAAGTTGTTTATACTGAGATTATCGTTTGAATGTCCCGACGATCGGGTGACAGAAGACGTCCAGAAACTTTGATGAAAATTCGGCAAAACTTGATACTAAAGCAAGTTTGGCGAATGAGAATTACATAGATGTCTTAAGAAAAACGAGACCAGTAAGAACCCTTTAATCAGTGAAACAACCACGCCGTTCGTCCGGAAATATAAGGGAATCACAATCTCCTTGTCAGACTAGCGTAACTGAAATGAACTTCTTTCTCGTCTTAGATTGAGACAGTGATGAGAAAGAAATTTTCCCGTCAGTCATGCTCAATGATGCGTTTCAGTCTTCATTAGCCATCAGTCGAATACAAAGAGAATTTGGCATGCGAGACCGGAGCTGAAATGCCATTCTCAACTGTAGTTATAACACTTATCATTATCACACTAAAACAACGCTTGCACAACCTTGGCGCAATCAAGAACATAATTTAATTGCAGATTTTGCTAGCTCTAATAATGTTGGATAAATAGACAATTATTTATTTCGTATGTGATAAAAGTATTACTTTAGTAAGTATGTATTAGGTTATGCGAACCTAGTAACAAATTAGTTCAGTTGTGACCAGAAGGATAAACCAAAGGCAGCATGAACGGAAAGTATAATCTCATTCACATTCGTTTCGTGCTTACGCGCGACTCATCAGTAGGAGCCGGTATTACGCCCTTTTACCACTATATATTTGGTAGAAGAATGTGGAATAATAGGACGGTACAATCTCCTAGACGAATGTGTAAACTTGTAATAGTGAAGCTAACATAATCTGAAGTCAACGAAAATACGACTTCAATGCTAACTCACACTATATAATATATATACCGAGTCTGTAAAGGATACTAACACTATGGCCATTGTGTTAGTAACTGATACCTTTTTTTTGAAATCAATGAGTACCGGATACTAACACTATGGTTTCTGAGTCGGTACATGATACCAACCTGATGGATATAAATTTATGCTAAAGTTCACCCAAGTTGAGAATTACAACAATTTTCGAGCACCTGTTACTCCAGTTAAACCGTACACTCTGGCCTTCAATGATATCAGTTATCACGTTTCGCGGTAAGCATGACATCATTCAATTCAATATATTACAGTTAAATACTGTTTGTTGCGAAGAACTAAGATATATGCAAGTATGTATTAGGTTTTGCGAACCTAGTAACAAATTAGTTCAGTTGTGACCAGAAGGAAAAACCAAAGGCAGCATGAACGGAAGGTATAATCTCA
>JAQBSW010012096.1:0-17860 GCA_029291075.1 Eudiplozoon nipponicum | reverse complement strand
CGAAGAACTAATATATATGCAATTTTGTATTAGGTGTTGCGTACCTAGTAACAAATTAGTTCAAATATGACCAGAAGGATAAATCAAAAGCAGCATGAACGGATAGTATAATATCGTGCACATTCGTTTCGTGCTCACTAGCGATTAATCAGTAGGAGCCTGTATCACGTCCTTTACCAACTTTATATTTGGATGAGAAGAGTGGGACAATAGGACAGTACAATCTCCTATAGGAATGTGTAAACCTGCAGCGGTGAAACTTGGTTCATACAAAGTCTTCGACAATGCGATTTCAAAGCTAGTTCACTATATAAAATATATGTACCAAGTCTGAAAATTGTACCAACACTAAGACTATTGTGGTAGTACACGTTACCAACATTATGGTACCGAAAAGGTACATGGTACCAACACTATGGTGCAGAGTCGTTACACGGTACCAACAAAATTTAGTTCTATGTTCGCTAAAATTCAACAAAAATTAAAATTGCAAAAATGTCTGAACATATGTTACTTCAGCAAATCTATACACTCTTTGGCCTTGATTGTTATTTTAGAAGTTATACATGGTAGTGAGAAATATTGCTTCTATGTAAGTATGTATTAGGTTTTGCGAACCTAGTAACAAATTAGTTCAGTTGTGACCAGAAGGATAAACCAAAGGCAGCATGAACGGCAAGTATAATCTCATGCACATTCGTTTCGTGCTTACTGGCGACTCATCAGTAGGAGCCGGTATTACGCCCTTTAACCACTATATATTCGGTAGAAGAATGTGGAATAATAGGACGGTACAATCTCCTAGACTAATGTGTAAACCTGTAATAGTGAAGTTAACATAATCTGAGTCAACGACAATACGACTTCAATGCTAACTCACACTATATAATATATATACTGAGTATGTAAAGCATACTAACACTATGGCTATTGTGTTAGTAACTGATACCTTTTATGAAATCGATGAGTACCGGATACTAACACTATGGTTTCCGAGTCGGTACATGATACCAACCTGATGGATATAAATTTATGCTAAAGTTCACCTAAAATGAGAATTACAACAATTTCCGAACACCTGTTACTCCAGTTAAACCATACACTCTGGCCTTCATCGATATCAGTTATCACATTTCGCGGTAAGTATGACATCATTCAATTCAATATATTACAGTTAAATACTGTTTGTTGCGAAGAACTAATATATATGCAAGTATGTAGTAGGTGTTGCGAACCTAGTAACAAATTGTTGTTGTGGCTAAATAGGTAGCATGAACGCCGCATGAGATCATCAGTAAAGGGCTGATGCTTAACCACTATATTTGATAGAAGAACAGTGTCTTCCTGTAAATTAACAGTGAAGTTGTTGTCAATAAGATTGGTCAGCACCACACTATATTATAGCCGAGTTCGGCTATCGATTATGTAATATTGTGTTAACTGATACCTTTTTTTTGAAATCGATGAGTACCGGATACTAACACTGACTCATCGATTTCAAAAAAAAGGTATCAGTTACTAGCACAATGGCCATAGTGTTAGTATCCTTTACAGACTCAGTATATATATTATATAGTGTGAGTTAGCATTGAAGTCGTATTGTCGTTGACTTCAGATTAGGTTAGCTTCACTATTACAGGTTTACACATTCGTCTAGGAGATTGTACCGTCCTATTGTTCCACATTCTTCTACCAAATATATAGTGGTTAAAGGGCGTAATACCGGCTCCTACTGATGAGTCGCCAGTAAGCACGAAACGAATGTGCATGAGATTATACTTTTCGTTCATGCTGCCTTTGGTTTATCCTTCTGGTCACAACTGAACTAGTTTGTTAGTAGGTTCGCAAAACCTAATACATACTTGCATATATATTAGTTCTTCGCAACAAACAGTATTTAATTGCTTCTATGTGTTAGTTCAGCGTACTTAATCGGCAATTATTAGTTGACACCAAACCCATCGAATTTAACCAGTCTTCGAACAACGTAACAAAACTACCGCCAGCCGCGGTAGTTTTGTTACGTTGTTCGAAGACTGGTTAAATTCGATGGGTTTGATGTTTACTTCAAGCTCGCAAACTTGATTTAAATAATTGTTACCACCACCCTCGCAATAATTTTTTGTTAAATTATTAGTTGAGTTTGAGAAACAAATTTCGTCCAGTAAAGTGCAAACTGAAGTGCAAATTATTATCTCCGAACCTACATCGTATTCTTAAAAAGTAATATATCGAATTAACATAATGCCTGATACTGTACTCATTCAGACAAAATTTACGCTGTAAATTAAATTTGTGCACCTATTATTTGATCAGTCCGCTATATATACCGACGATACTTTAAAGTTTTCCACCAGTTTGGTGATGACATATTAAAAACTATTCAATTATTGTTATTAAAAGGTCTAAGTTGTAGCCAAATTCTGGGTCAAAATTTCTATTATCAAATAAAACAAGCTTTTGCGTAGAGTATGGCACATTTTTATTTTGCTTAATAATGCGCTTGAACTCTGACAGTTTCAAATCTGTATAAGTATTCAGCTGTAATCTTTCAAAAAAACTATGCCTCATCTACGATTTTGCACATGTAATCTTCACTTATAATTTTTCGGGCTATTTTGTAAAATTTGCGTATAATTTTCTACCTAGTGTGCGGCAGGGTGGCTCAGTGGTTAGAGCACCAGACGTGCCCAGGTTCGAGCCCTGTCCGTGGCAAATTCTGGCCAGTACGTGATGAGTTCTAAATAAGGACGAAACCGTTCAACTGGATTAATTGCCTTTTCTTCACCCTACAATTCTTAGTTTATACTGACAAAATGTAAGTACTTAATGGGTCAGATGTTTATATCAAATTCGCAACCTTGATTATTTTAAACGTTGCCACCTCTCGCGCAACCAATGTTCGCTTAATTTTCTACCTAATTTATTTCTCAATACTTTATAATGTGCTTTGCTCATTTAAAATACGCGTCTTTCTCCATCGCCAAATAAGTTTATTTATTCAGCCCTATCTTTAAACCTCGGCATTTAAAAGAGATTTTGATAAAATCACGCTTTGGCAATAAGTGTTATGATGGTTAATTGCCCACTGTGCATGTCCCACTACTTTTTTTGGGTTAGTCTAATAACTGGATTTGGATTTCTCAATTGTGTATGTACATTTCCGATTCAGGGTTTCTTGTCAATACGTTTGCTATTATATTTGAGATAATATTCGTTTCCCAGTTGACACATTTGTTTTCATTTGGTTCATTAATATCTAAAATGAAGCTATCGTTCGCAGAGTTTATTAAAATAAATTTTTCTGGAAGCTGGGCATTGCATATTTACAAAAATGCATTAGGAAGGATACACCGACTAATGAGAATCGTTTCTTTTAATCAAATATTCAAGCGTGAAATACACATCAAACTCAATTCTTCTAACTAGTCGCCCAACATGACACATCTACTGTTAATCACACGTACTGTCGCGTCTCGACACTCTATGGTCACCATTAGAGCACGTCAGCAACCTAACTGCATAGCGTATGCACAGTATGGCTAATAAATATTTTTTTTATTTTTATTTGTAATAAAAAAATCAGTGATAGTGCGGGTGGTGGTAACAATTCATTAAATCAAGTTTGCTAGTTTGAAGTAAACACCAATCTCGTTGTATTTGACCATTTGTTGAACAACATAGCAAAACTACCGCTAGTCACACGTACTAACGCGTTTTGACCTTCCATGATTATCTTCAGAGTACGACGGCAAACTGACTAGCGAGGGTAAAATCGCAATGCTTGTATGCATGAACAGCAAAATTAGATAGGCAACTCTAATCTTTAGTAGTCTCGCATTCATTGAGCTTGACTGGTAAGGTCGGCTGTATAATTACTCCGCAGTCACGACCATTAGCATTTTTGTTGTTTTCGCCATATATATATACAATTAAACAATCATTGATCGTGAGCGAGGTGTCAAGAATGCTAGAAATCAAGTTCGCGAGCATGAAGTAAACACCAATCTCGTTGTATTTAATCAATTGTCGAACAACATAGCACAACTTGTTATTTGTTACGCCCTGCTGTGTACCTAACTGACTCAAATGACGGCTTATTTTTCCAATTAACATTTTTCGTGAAATTTATTAAGACAAATTACTAAAATCAAATTTGTGCACGTATTATGAAACGGAACATGTAAAGATAAATCAATCGATGATACTTTTTTCTCATCAATTATACGTCTAAAATTCACTCTATTATGAAGTATGAGATTTATTTATTTATTCATTTAACATTACAACCAATTTGCATAATATAATAAATTATTAATGTTATTAATGTACCAGATAAATGGGTATTTATTTCTATTTTGACAAATTGATAGTCTCTTAAGGTAATAAATCCACAGACACTTATATATACACACATACACAAATATGTATTACTTAACTTCAGATAGTCCAGGTGGAACTTGAGGTCTTACAAAATTCGAAATTGGTTCCACCTAAAAAAAAGTCTAACCAGAAACAAATTATTATATGCCGTCAAAATGCGTACAATATTCGGAGTTTTAGGCGCTGTGGATAGTTTCGGACTCCCAAGTAATTTTGCCCCAGGTCGGGATTAGTTCGGAGCAGCTGGTTTTCCTTTGTTAACTGATGTCAAATTTAGATTATATTAACAGAAATATATAATAAAACCATACCATTGTACTTCAGATAAATAAATATAAAAATAATTAAATATTATATATATATATATATATATATATATATATATATATATATATATATATATATATATATGAGTGCATATAATTAATTTTTCCCAGAAAAACAATGAATATGGCCTACGTAAGGTAAGAATGTGAAAACATATGACACCGTGGAAATCTTACATTCAACTGCAGCCACATGTGTGACCTTGGGCTTCTAAAGCAAAAAATTTTAGCTTTTCCCATAATCAATTCTTTTCAATTCACTCAAATATTGTTGATTCTGCGCTGACTAAACTTTCTCTGCCGTGTAGCTGCTCCTTTATCAACTTCCATAGCGTGCCTCAAATTTTTAGCATTCACTAATTGAGTAACAAGTTAAACAAATAGCAAGAATTATCATTTTCTATCATTTGTTTTTATGAAAATCCAACATTCATTAAATCCTTCCTTCAGCAAAGCATCAGGTGTCTCAATAGTGTTTTTTCACAATTGTGTTTCTAAAGCCCTGTAATGTTTTATTGCATAATCAACAAGGCAAAAATGCTTTGCATTTTTTCAAATTTAATTATTTGTTAGTATCGCCAAAATTGTGTGCGAACTGTACAATTTCAGGACATAATTTCCTGGATGAAGACAGAGCAAAACCTACCTGCATGTGATTTGCAGATGTTCTACTGTAAAGAATATGAAGAGTGTATAATAAAAAGTTTTAGACATCTGTGATTAATTCAGCGCCTATTCTATTTTCCAGAATGTTGATTGCTTAACTGGTATTTGTTTAGATTAGATTGTCATGGATTTTATGTTTCTTGTCTTTTATAACCTACAGGTTAACTGTGCGCATTTATTGATGTAGGTGTAATTTAGTCTACACTTTCTATAGTGGGATATCGTTTACCATATTCATTATCAAATAAATACTCTTTTTCAATACGTTGACATTGTGCAAGTTAAAAAAAAACAGGAAAAATAACATACCGGACTATTTCATGTTTCAATCAGCCTACTTAATCGAAATTATTCTACTCGCAACTCGCGTTAAATATCTACGCTCGCTTGCTTTTCCTCTTTAATTTTATACAACAAAACCAACGAATTCTACTTTGACCACAAATTCCCTTACTGTGAATATTTGCCGAAAGTCATTGCATACGCATAATTGAAAGTGCATTGAATAATGCTATAAGCCGAACATTTTTTATTTATTTAGTTGGCACATTTAAAAGTAAACTATAACAGAGTTTATGGGTAGTCTTTAAAATGAATATATATATATATATATATATATATATATATATATATATATATATAGACTATTTCTCCATTTGGCATTGAAAGCCTAGTAACGGATTAGTTTAAATAGAACCAAAATTAGTCAACAAAGTCATTATGATCAAAATGTGAACTCCCATACACACATGCGATTCGTAATTATTTGCGACTCATCAGTATTTACTGGTATTACACCCTAAACACACCATTAGTGTGTTCAAGTAATGTGGGAAATCTGAATGGTGTATTAAAGCGGTAATAGCGTCAACTTGGTTTAATAATAATTTTTTACCTGCTTTGCAACATCCAATACGTTTAAATTAGTTCTCTGCAACCATGAGTGGAAAATATTGTTCCAACGTCATTTACAGAGAAGCACCTGGTGGAGGGCTTTAAAATGAAGGGACAAGTGAGAACCCATCAATCAAGGCCAATAATCAGTGCACCTGAAAATCTAAAGGATTCAAGGTTTTACCAACATCCGAGTGCTATCAATTGTCCCGCAGAAGAAAAATGCAGGGAAATCAAAAACATCCTCTCATTTAGGAACTGTTTTTGGCGAAGAATTAATATATATGCAATTGAGTGTCAGCTGTTGCGCACCTAGTAACAAATAAGTTCAAATATGACCAAAAGTATAAACCGAAGGCAGTATGATCGGAAAGTATAATCTACGGCACATTCGTTTCGTCTTTACTGGAGCCGGTATTACGCCCTTTACCAACTATATATTTGAGTAGGAAATGTGTAAAAATAGGACGGTACACACTTCTCATCAAAATATATAATGGGTAAAGGGCGTAATAACGGCTCATTCTGATGAGTCGCCAGAAGTTTCGCATCCTTTTTACCTGACTGAAAATGTCAGCTTCCAAATTTCTACACGGTCATGACCGTAGCATCTTTGAATTTTATTCTATTCAATTTAATCCAGGTTGTGGCCTTGATATAAACTCCAGTCCCATTATATTTTAACTTATTAAATTGGTAGTATGTAAACCAAATATAAGGTTTTACCATAAATAGCTGGTTATATATCACTATATGTATGACAATGTTCCTTGTGCTTCTACTTATATTTTCATTACTTAAATTTGGATTTCAATCATTTTGTGTATATTTTTCCTCTTTTTTCTGCTGCGTGTGAGTACAGACCCACGTCGTTGCACTGCGTTTTACAGATGCCAATCTTTTAAGTAACCAAGTAATCGGCATATAGTTATTTCTACGTGTTAATTGAAGCACCATATTATTCGGAGTGTAAACAATCGTTAGGTTGATTTACACAATTAAGGTGCCGCCAAGTCACTTCTAGTGTATATTAAGACACACTGCCTAAATACGTAATTAGTCTACACGTGTTAGCACTGGCTGATTAAATTATTTTCTGAAAAATGGTTTGCTTTCTGATTATGGCGCCATATCAACAAATTATTTTATTCATTAAAGACATATTTGGAGCCGATGTCCAGGTAACAAATTTCGCGTCTAAAGATTTGAACGTATGCATATACAAATTTTTGCTCGTGTGCGCGTAGATATTGGTCCGAATACAGTTTCCCATTTATTATTAATTTCTTTTGTATTCCGGTAAGTGAAACATCAGTAGTCCGCGAAATGCTTAGTTTATTTTTGTTCACGTTTAGTAAAGAGCACTGAACAATAAATTCATTGTCCGACTTCAAAAAAAGGTTTTGTAAATAAATCGCACATTTTTAATACAGATTCGTTGCTATCGAAGTAGGTTATAAAGCTTCGACTGTCTTCGCCAGGCACAATCCGTTGATCACTAGCAAGCGATAAATCATTACAAAATAGTATTTAAACGGTTAAATATAAAATTTCATATGTCTAAGCTTACTTGAACTCCCATATCCAACAAAGCACCCTAATCAGGACTTTTTTACGACATAAAATCTACAGCACTTGAATTCAAATCTTACTAGATATCACGCAATTTACATTTAATTACAAACAATATATAGAAACATTAATTGATTGCGCGGGTAGTGATAACAATTCTTTAAATCAAGTTTGCGAGCGTGAAGTAAACACCAACCCCACTTTGTTTAACCAGTCGTCGAAAAACAACAAAACTACCGCCAATCGCATGCATTGATGCGTTTTGACTTTCCATGATCATCATCAGAGTACGACGGCAAACTGACTAGCAAGGATCGATACGTGACTATTAGTCGTGAGAGACGCGTATCTAATTTTTCTTTCCATATACATGCAATGCGGATCGATCCTCGCTAGTTAGTTTGCCGTCGTACTCTGATGATGAACATGGAAGGTCGAAACGCGTCAGTGCGTGCGACTGGCGGTAGTTTTGTTCGACGACTGGTTAAATAAAATTGGATTGGTGTTTACTTCAAGCTCGCATAAAATATATTTATATGAGTATAAGAATAATGGTAAAATATAATCATAAGCATAGTAGGTGTCGATATGAGCTAAAATTTGCATCAATAGTACGAATTCGTTCGTACAGAGCAATGCACATTAGTTGCCATAAATTATGCGGCGAGATTTAAACCAAATCTGGCAGATAAATTCCAATGTTTTCCAACACCAATATGTAATATATATATATATATATATATATATATATATATATATATTCAAATCCTGGTATTATAATTTGCTTCAATAATATAACCATAGATCAAACAATATTTTCCCGATAAAGTATCGTCGGAGGTGGCTATATGAAATTCTATGTCCAGGTTTAAATTGATGTAATATCTTTATTAACAGTTTAAACAAGAAATCATACCTAGTGGAAAAATTCACATATCTTATTCTCGACACCAATGTATGTCGATAACTTATTTTTTTCAAAAGATGTAATTAATCACACAATCGTTATTGTGTATCTAATTAAAAATGGTTCAAAATATATGGAAATGAACATTTATATAATTAAACGAACATTGATTGCGCGGGTGGTGATAACAATTACTATAACCAAGGTTGCGATATTGATATAAACACCTGACCCATTAATTACATACAATTTTCAGTATAAATTAAGTATTTTATTGCGTAAAAATAGCAGTTCAGTAACTCAGTGGTTAGAGCACCAGATTCCGAAGCAGAAGTGTCCAGTTTCGAGCCATGTCCGCGGCAAATTCTGGCAAGTACGGATGAAACCGGGCTACTGGATGAATTGCCTTTTCTACACTATACAATTATTAGTTTATACTGACATATGTAAGTAATTGATGGGTCAGGTACTTATATCAAGATCGCAACCTTGATTATAGTAATTTATGCAGTAGACCGGTTTCGTCCTTATTGAGAACTTACTACGTACTGGCCAGAATTAGTCGAAGATAAGGCTCGAACCTAGGCACGTATTCTTCCGAAGCAGACGTGCCCGAATACGCATGTCCTGTTCTCGAAACCAATGTTTGTTGATTACAACTTAAACTACGCTAAGCTACTGATTGATTTATAGCTATTAATAGAATTGGAAAATATCTCATTTTTGTAATTATCCACGGCCAATTTAATATGTAAATTGAACACGTCTATCTTTAACCAAGCAACTCACTACAATAAAATGCAATATTAACTGTTTTATTTAGCGTCCTCGTTGGCTGTTATGACAATGGTAGAAGACAGTTACTGGAATTTCTTTAGTCTAAAAATATGAAACTCATTTGTGTGATATGTCAGACCGTAGTAGTGTTATTCTTTCTGTGTAGTAGATACGATGTCAAGTGCATAAGTCTTTTATTTTTGTCTAGTAACTTGGCTATTGGCCCAGGCTAAATTAATAAATTACGTGCGTTTGTATGTGTTTCGTATACGTGTGTTTATTCGTAAAATCCCTTAATAAATCAGGGAAGAGGGAAGGATGGGAGAGAATACACGTTCCAATTTGGATAATGGAAAATTCTGTTCTTGTGTTGCTAAACCGCCGCCAAAACACGAACTATCCTTCAATTGAAGTTTCAATATTGTTCGAAAAACATTTACATTATGCCAAAGAGTGAGTAAAACTGCTTTATTATACATTTTTTAACCGAATACAATCTACATCGTATATGTGTGCGTATGCGTTCAGGTTTGTGTATACAAATGAGAAAGGTAGGGGACTGGCCGTCAATTGTCTAAAATAGTATTCAGCGTTTCGAAGTGTGGTCATCTTCGTAATTGCCGTCGATGGCCTGTAAGAAAATGGTCATGGAGACAATGTTCTAAAATTTACATAATCTGATGTGTTTTAACTCATTTTATGTCACTTTTTGTTGGCCGTCATTTTGATCACGCTTTTCAGGAAAATAGGCAATTACTTAAAAAGACAATGTGTCATTTCGTTTGCATTGCCCCGAAAATATGCGACCCACGTGTAACGCGTCATAATTATTCGCTAAATGTAAATTCCTTATCTTATTTACTGCAAATACGAATAGTATGACTCGTACTCTGGTGATGATCATGGAAGGTCGAAACGCGTCAGTGCGTGCAACTGGCGGTAGTTTTGCTATGTTGTTCGAAAACTGGTTAAATAAAATGGGATTGGTGTTTACATTAAGCTCGCAAACTTGATTTAAAGAATTGTCACCCCCAGCCACGCAATCAATTAATTTTTAATTGTATTGTCTATTTATATATATATATATATATATATATATATATATATATATATATATATATATGTGTGTGTGTGTGTGTGTGTGTGTGTGTGTGTGTGTGTGGAAAAGCTGCCAACAGTTAATGTTCGTGTCTGCATAGAATTTTTGCAGCTTACATTTCAGTCAAGAAAGTAAAATGTCTGCCAGACTGTGGGGAGTGAAGAGCCGCATATCTGATTTTGTATTCCATATACATGCATTGCGGTTTGATCCTCGCTAGTCAGTTGGCCGTCGTACTCTGATGATGATCACGGAAGGTCGAAACGCGTCAGTGCGTTGCGACTGGCGGGAGTTTTGCAATGTAGTTCGAAGACTGGTTAAGTAAAGTGGGTTTACTTCGAGCTCGCAAACCTGATTTAAAGAAACATTAAATTTGACGAAATTATAAATGATGGGTAGTCATCTATATTATGCCAATCTAAGTATATCGCGCCATTGAAATTAAACTACAATTTCATCACTTGTGTGATATATTGCAAATGATATGTCAACCAGTCCCTTGCTGTTTCATTCGAGCAGTGTTATTGCCTGAGCCGTGCGGATATTTTAAACTTAACTAATCGATACAGAACAGCTATATTATTCCTTATGTCATACTGCTTACAATAACTGAACAAAACAAGCAGAACTTCTATTTTAGATTGTTACAATTGGTTTTCATCTCTTCTTGTAAGTCTAATGTTTCTGAAGCAATAAAGAAAGTCGAATTTGTTAGTTGACAAGTGAACTGAACAAGAGAAAAAATCTTGTTAGTTCATTTTATTTGAAAATAACATTTCTGTCACTTTAAACGCATTTTGCAATTAATTCTATTCACAGTCCAATGCAGAAATAAAATTTTATAATTCTAAGTAAGATATTTTGTTCACAGGAAAAGTCCGCGTGTCGGAAGGCAATATAATTGCTACTTCAGATAACCCATTTTATAAGCGTGTATATTAACGTGGAGAACAAAACTAGCTGTTACGAGCAAGGTACTTCGAATTAATTAAATCAACGTTGCCATCTTGAAATAATCTCGTCTCATAATATACACACATTCGCCAATATAGAATACGCACTGTGCAATGTAGAAAAGGAAATTCAGCCAGTAGACCAGTTTTATCCTTATTTGGAACTCTTCACGTACTTTCGAGAATTTGCCGTGAAGAGGGCTCAAACCTGGGCTCGTCTGCTTCCGAATTTGTTGCTCAAATCACTGAGCGACATGTTGGCTCGCTGGTTAGAGCATAAAAATCCGAATCTGAGGTGCCCAAATTCGAGCCCTGTTCGTGGCAAATTCTGTCCAGTACGTGATGAATTCCCAATAAGTACGAAATCGATATACTGAATGAATTGCCTTTAATGACAAATATATGTACTTCATGAGCCAGGTGTGTATATCCTGATAGCAAACTTGATTAGAATAATTGCTGTCACCATCCGCGCGAGCAAAGTTAGTTTCGTTATATTCTGGATTGTTAGAAAATGTGTAGAAGGATTTTTTGCAAAGGATAATTAATGAAGTTGAAATGACTTTTAATGATATAAGTGATGGTACTGTATTTCATCATAATCTTTGATACGCTGTGGGTTGGATGTGGTCATCTCCAATTAAATATTGCTGAACGAAAATAAGTCTATAAAACAAATGCGATTAAATAAACCCACATTCCCGTTTGTAGATATGCATTTTGAAGGCGTTTTATTTGAAATAATGTTAACAGGATGAAAATTCGATCGTTTGACGGTACATCCAATTCGAATACAACCACACTGACCGGAATAATTTCGTCTTAGTTTTTCTTTTCGAAAATTAATCAAGTAGAGATGTGTCTTATATTTGTATTTCTCTACTATAAGTGACAATTTTCATAAGGGACATTAAGCAACCCTCCTAGAGTGAATGGAATGTTTACTTCAAACCCGATTAGAATAAAAATAATGCAATTACATCGCGTTGGAGGAAATATGAGTATTTCAGTAGAATTTAGTTAGGATAAATGCACTATTATTATAGATTTAGGAAGGCGTATTAAATAATTTGAGATTATTGCGACATTTTCTTTGATATATAATTAAACGAACATTGGTTGCGCGGGCGGGGATAACAGTTATTCTAATCAAGGTTGCAGTCTTGATATACCTTATATATTTCTGAAAATTGTATGTAGTGTAGTGTGCGGCAGGGTGGCTGAATGGTTAAAACACTAGGTTCCGAAGCAGACGTGCCCAGTTTCGAGCCTTGTCCGCGGCAAATTCTGGCCAGTACACGATGAGTTCCCAATAAAGACGAGACCGGTCAACTGGAGGAATTGCCTTTTTCACACTAAGCAATTCTTAGTTTATACTGACATATGTAAGTAATTAACGGGTCAGGTGCTTATATCAAGACGGCAACCTTGATTATAATGATTTTATTCGATAAACAAAAATGGTATATTATGCTAAATGGCAAAATGCTGCCAGTCGTTAATGAGTTTCTTATATGAAGCTTGCGAGCGTAAGATAATCACTATATACATATTGTATAACTAGTCATATAATATTGCATAACTGCCGTCAATCACACGTAATGAAGAATTGTCAACTTCCATGAAACCTATCGAGCACGACGGCAAACTGATTGGCGAGGATCAAATTGCAGTGCATATTAATGATAAAAAATATATATGCGGCTTTCGCCATATATATATATTTATATATATATATATATATATATATATATATATATATACATAAAGAGAACATAAATTTTACAACCATTAATTACACTGGTTGTAATAAAATTTATTTATATCAAATTTTCGAGTTTGATATAAACACCAATTCCACTGTAACTTACCACTCGGACAACATAGCAGCAAAACAGGTATGCATTAGGTTTGCGAACCTAGTAACTAAATGGTTCAGTTGTGACCAGAAAGGATAAACCAAAAGACAGCATGAACGGAAAGAAGTATAATCTCATGCACATTCGTTTCGTGCTTGCAACTCATCAGTAGAAGGTAGATGCTGTGACTTGGGTGGAAGGGCAAGGGATGATGGACATAGTGCTGAACAGATGTGTAAACCTGTAATAGTGAAGCTAACATAATCTAAAGTCAACGACAATGCGACTACAATGCTAACTCACACTATATAATATATATAGCGAGTCTGTAAAGGATACTTACACTATGGCTATTGTGTTGGTAACTGATACCTTTTTGAAGGAAATCGATGAGTACCGGATATTTAACACTATGGTTTCCGAATCGGTACATGATACCAACCTGATGGATATAAATTTATGCTAAAGTTCACCCAAATTGAAATTACAACAATTTCCGAACACCTGTTACTCCAGTTAAACCATACCTCTGGCCTTCATCGATATCAGTTATCATTTCGCGGTAAGCATGACATCATTCAATTCAATATATTACAGTCAGAAATATTGTTTGTTACGAAGAATTATATATATGCAGGTATGCGTGCAGGTTTTTGCGAACCTGGTAACAAATTAGTTCAGTTGTGACCAGAAGGATAAACCAAAGGCAGCATGAACGGAAAGTATAATCTCATGCACATTCGTTTCGTGCTTACTGGCGACTCATCAGTAGGAGCCGGTATTACGCCCTTTAACCACTATATATTTGGTAGAAGAATGTGGAATAATAGGACGGTACAATCTCCTAGACGAATGTGTAAACCTGTAATAGTGAAGCTAACATAATCTGAGTCAACGACAATACGACTTCAATGCTAACTCACACTATATAATATATATACCGAGTCTGTAAAGGATACTAACACTATGGCTATTGTGTTAGTAACTGATACCTTTTTTGAAATCGATGAGTACCGGATACTAACACTATGGTTTCCGAATCGGTACATGATACCAACCTGATGGATATAAATTTATGCTAAAGTTCACCCAAATTGAGAATTACAACAATTTCCGAACACCTGTTACTCCAGTTAAACCATACACTCTGGCCTTCATCGATATCAGTTATCACATTTCGCGGTAAGCATGACATCATTCAATTCAATATATTACAGCTAAATACTGTTTGTTGCGAGAACTAATATATATGCAAGTATGTATTAGGTTTTGCGAACCTAGTAACAAATTAGTTCAGTTGTGACCAGAAGGATAAACCAAAGGCAGCATGAACGGAAAGTATAATCTCATGCACATTCGTTTCGTGCTTACTGGCGACTCATCAGTAGGAGCCGGTATTACGCCCTTTAACCACTATATATTTGGTAGAAGAATGTGGAATAATAGGACGGTACAATCTCCTAGACGAGATGTGTAAACCTGTAATAGTGAAGCTAACATAATCTAAAGTCAACGACAATGCGACTTCAATGCTAACTCACACTATATAATATATATACCGAGTCTGTAAAGGATACTAACACTATGGCCATTGTGTTAGTAACTGATACCTTTTTTGAAATCGATGAGTACCGGATACTAACACTATGGTTTCCGAGTCGGTACATGATACCAACCTGATGGATATAAATTTATGCTAAAGTTCACCCAAATTGAGAATTACAACAATTTCCGAACACCTGTTACTCCAGTTAAACCATACACTCTGGCCTTCATCGATATCAGTTATCACATTTCGCGGTAAGCATGACATCATTCAATTCAATATATTACAGTTAAATACTGTTTGTTGCGAAGAACTAATATATATGCAAGTATGTATTAGGTTTTGCGAACCTAGTAACAAATTAGTTCAGTTGTGACCAGAAGGATAAACCAAAGGCAGCATGAACGGAAAGTATAATCTCATGCACATTCGTTTCGTGCTTACTGGCGACTCATCAGTAGGAGCCGGTATTACGCCCTTTAACCACTATATATTTGGTAGAAGAATGTGGAATAATAGGACGGTACAATCTCCTAGACGAATGTGTAAACCTGTAATAGTGAAGCTAACATAATCTGAAGTCAACGACAATACGACTTCAATGCTAACTCACACTATATAATATATATACCGAGTCTGTAAAGGATACTAACACTATGGCCATTGTGTTGGTAACTGATACCTTTTTTGAAATCGATGAGTACCGGATACTAACACTATGGTTTCCGAGTCGGTACATGATACCAACCTGATGGATATAAATTTATGCTAAAGTTCACCCAAATTGAGAATTACAACAATTTCCGAACACCTGTTACTCCAGTTAAACCATACACTCTGGCCTTCATCGATATCAGTTATCACATTTCGCGGTAAGCATGACATCATTCAATTCAATATATTACAGTTAAATACTGTTTGTTGCGAAGAACTAATATATATGCAAGTATGTATTAGGTTTTGCGAACCTAGTAACAAATTAGTTCAGTTGTGACCAGAAGGATAAACCAAAGGCAGCATGAACGGAAAGTATAATCTCATGCACATTCGTTTCGTGCTTACTGGCGACTCATCAGTAGGAGCCGGTATTACGCCCTTTAACCACTATATATTTGGTAGAAGAATGTGGAATAATAGGACGGTACAATCTCCTAGACGAATGTGTAAACCTGTAATAGTGAAGCTAACATAATCTAAAGTCAACGACAATGCGACTTCAATGCTAACTCACACTATATAATATATATACCGAGTCTGTAAAGGATACTAACACTATGGCTATTGTGTTAGTAACTGATACCTTTTTTGAAATCGATGAGTACCGGATACTAACACTATGGTTTCCGAGTCGGTACATGATACCAACCTGATGGATATAAATTTATGCTAAAGTTCACCCAAATTGAGAATTACAACAATTTCCGAACACCTGTTACTCCAGTTAAACCATACACTCTGGCCTTCATCGATATCAGTTATCACATTTCGCGGTAAGCATGACATCATTCAATTCAATATATTACAGTTAAATACTGTTTGTTGCGAAGAACTAATATATATGCAAGTATGTATTAGGTTTTGCGAACCTAGTAACAAATTAGTTCAGTTGTGACCAGAAGGATAAACCAAAGGCAGCATGAACGGAAAGTATAATCTCATGCACATTCGTTTCGTGCTTACTGGCGACTCATCAGTAGGAGCCGGTATTACGCCCTTTAACCACTATATATTTGGTAGAAGAATGTGGAATAATAGGACGGTACAATCTCCTAGACGAATGTGTAAACCTGTAATAGTGAAGCTAACATAATCTGAAGTCAACGACAATGCGACTTCAATGCTAACTCACACTATATAATATATATACCGAGTCTGTAAAGGATACTAACACTATGGCTATTGTGTTAGTAACTGATACCTTTTTTGAAATCGATGAGTACCGGATACTAACACTATGGTTTCCGAGTCGGTACATGATACCAACCTGATGGATATAAATTTATGCTAAAGTTCACCCAAATTGAGAATTACAACAATTTCCGAACACCTGTTACTCCAGTTAAACCATACACTCTGGCCTTCATCGATATCAGTTATCACATTTCGCGGTAAGCATGACATCATTCAATTCAATATATTACAGTTAAATACTGTTTGTTGCGAAGAACTAATATATATGCAAGTATGTATTAGGTTTTGCGAACCTAGTAACAAATTAGTTCAGTTGTGACCAGAAGGATAAACCAAAGGCAGCATGAACGGAAAGTATAATCTCATGCACATTCGTTTCGTGCTTACTGGCGACTCATCAGTAGGAGCCGGTATTACGCCCTTTAACCACTATATATTTGGTAGAAGAATGTGGAATAATAGGACGGTACAATCTCCTAGACGAATGTGTAAACCTGTAATAGTGAAGCTAACATAATCTGAAGTCAACGACAATACGACTTCAATGCTAACTCACACTATATAATATATATACCGAGTCTGTAAAGGATACTAACACTATGGCCATTGTGTTAGTAACTGATACCTTTTTTGAAATCGATGAGTACCGGATACTAACACTATGGTTTCCGAGTCGGTACATGATACCAACCTGATGGATATAAATTTATGCTAAAGTTCACCCAAATTGAGAATTACAACAATTTCCGAACACCTGTTACTCCAGTTAAACCATACACTCTGGCCTTCATCGATATCAGTTATCACATTTCGCGGTAAGCATGACATCATTCAATTCAATATATTACAGTTAAATACTGTTTGTTGCGAAGAACTAATATATATGCAAGTATGTATTAGGTTTTGCGAACCTAGTAACAAATTAGTTCAGTTGTGACCAGAAGGATAAACCAAAGGCAGCATGAAC
>JAQBSW010012095.1:0-17861 GCA_029291075.1 Eudiplozoon nipponicum | reverse complement strand
ATTATATTATATGTATATTATATTATATATATTATATTATATTATATTATATTATATTATATTATATTATATTATATTATATTATATTATATTATATTATATTATATTATATTATATTATATTATATTATATTATATTATATTATATTATATTATATTATATTATATTATATTATATTATATTATATTATATTATATTATATTATATTATATTATATTATATTATATTATATTATATTATATTATATTATATTATATTATATTATATTATATTATATTATATTATATTATATTATATTATATTATATTATATTATATTATATTATATTATATTATATTATATTATATTATATTATATTATATTATATTATATTATATTATATTATATTATATTATATTATATTATATTATATTATATTATATTATATTATATTATATTATATTATATTATATTATATTATATTATATTATATTATATTATATTATATTATATTATATTATATTATATTATATTATATTATATTATATTATATTATATTATATTATATTATATTATATTATATTATATTATATTATATTATATTATATTATATTATATTATATTATATTATATTATATTATATTATATTATATTATATTATATTATATTATATTATATTATATTATATTATATTATATTATATTATATTATATTATATTATATTATATTATATTATATTATATTATATTATATTATATTATATTATATTATATAATATTATATTATATTATATTATATTATATTATATTATATTATATTATATTATATTATATTATATTATATTATATTATATTATATTATATTATATTATATTATATTATATTATATTATATTATATTATATTATATTATATTATATTATATTATATTATATTATATTATATTATATTATATTATATTATATTATATTATATTATATTATATTATATTATATTATTTTATATTATATTATATTATATTATATTATATTATATTATATTATATTATATTATATTATAATATTATATTATATTATATTATATTATATTATATTATATTATATTATATTATATTATATTATATTATATTATATTATATTATATTATATTATATTATATTATATTATATTATATTATAAAATAGAGTAGAAATGAATATATATCTAGATAAGTTTAAAAATATTGAAATAGAATAAATGAGGTTAATTAGACTAGAATAGCTGTTAAAGTGACAAATAGATTAATGGAATTTAAAATGTAGCCGAATTTGATTAGACGATATTGAATAGTATTGAAAGAAGGGGAATAATGTGAGGTGGCCTTTTTCAACTTTTAACCAAATATACTTGAAACTTAAGTTAATAAAAATGACCTTTATGTTAAAAATAAAAACAAAGTCGGATTTTGGATCTTTGAAGATTTTTCAAGAAATCACGTTTTACTTATTAAAATTACTTTGGATTACTTAACACTTAAATAAATTATATGATTTTACTTGAAATATTTTAAACAGAATTTGTATCCATAATTCTATAATATATTTACACAATCTATTGAACCTGCCGAAATATGTGACAATTTTCGGTATGGTTTCTTCCTTTATGCAGAGCTCATAATATGAATAATCCTCGGAATAAAAGAAAGTTTGCTTTGAAGTCTTGCAAAGAGTCCAGCGTGGTTTAGTAGAAATGGTGACAATTGGGAAGCTAATTTCTACTTTGTGGTAAATGAATGCACAAATGCAAAAATGAAATGGGGCTTTTAAAACTTTATTAGAGACTAATAATTACGATCTAGTTAATAAAATGTTTAAAAAAACATATTTTTTCTTAATAATTCGAATGAATTACAGAACTACAACATTTATGCGAAGACAGCTCAAACTCAGAAAAGTATGTTCAGGTATATTTGGAGGATATAAACCTCATATGCTTAATTTCGTTTACGTGGCATGTATTAAATATGGAGTAAAATGGTCCTATTTCTCGTTTAGAGTCGAACATTTCTTATCGCGTTCTCCTATTGTGAAAAAAGCGCAATATTGAATGATAATTATTGTGGACATTTTTATGCTCTGAGGCTGATTTCTTGATTGTTGTTCATTTCGCAATGCATAATGAATGTTGACACCTTTTTTACTTTCTGTCTATTTTTTCTTAAGCGAGTTTGTGAATATGCGTGTATTAATTGTTCGAAGTTGCTGCTGTTTTCACATTTCTGGTGATTAATAACTGGATTGTGTTAATATTTGACTTTGGCTTTTGCTCTAGAAAGCAACGCGTTAATTAGAAATAATAAAAATTACTAATTAAAATATCGTATATAAAGAATCCTGAACGCAAATCTAAGTCAAACGTGATTTCTCACATTCTTTTATGAATCTAGTAAATGATTTCTAACAGTCGCATTCCAAATAAGACATCCATTGTACCTAATGTCCGTTTCTTGTACAATCGTTAATAAAATATTTTTAAATGGAAGAAAGTAAAGCATTTATAGATTCCGTGAAAATAAATTGTGTCGAAATGTGTCAAACACATCCGACATACGAATCTGCTCGCTATCAACTCCGACGCCAATGCTATTTAATAAACGGTAAGTGTCATAAAGAAAATCATCTATGAATCACAACACATGCTGTATTTAATCCAATAATTACGGCATAATTTGAAAATTTATAAATGTTAGTAATAGATACGAAACACGAGATCGTATGATACCTCCATAATCAGTTTTACTGATATCAGCAGGTTTATTATTATTATTATTATTATTATTATTATTATTATTATTATTATTATTATTATTATGTATGCATGCTTCACATATTATATAATAATAATAATAATAATAATAATAATAATAATATAATTTATTTGACATCAAAGGCCAACTGGTCCGACCATTAAAATAACAAATCAAGGGTAGGATATGAGGAGGTGAATGGAATTGTGACTAGTAATGTATTTAATAGTAGTGGGGAGGGGTTGATGAAGGGAAAAATTATCATTAACATTAAGATAGTTCAATCTGGTGGAAAAAAATAAAAACGAAGTTCCGTTTGACTAGACAAAATCAATTGGAGATAGTCCATGAAGTGTCAGAACATCCAAGCGGGGTAGGTTGAGTCCGGACAGATGAGTTCAAGTGTGAGATCGAAAATGTTTTTTCGTTTTCTTAGAATTATACATACCAAACAACTCAATGTATTATCTAAATTTTCCAATGACATACTTCTTTCTGTCTTGCTTTAAAAAATATTTTAAAAATCACGTTTCAGTTGATTAATTCAAATCATATGCAAGTATGTATTAGGTGTTGCGAACCTAGTAGCAAATTAGTTCAGTTGTGACCAGAAGGATAAACCAAAGGCAGCATGAACGGAAAGTATAATCTCATGCACATTCGTTTCGTGCTTACTGGCGACTCATCAGAAGGAGCCGGTATTACGCCCTTTAACCACTATATATTTGGTCTAAGAATGTGGAATAATAGGACGGTACATTCTTTCCACATTCTTTGACCAAATATATAGTGGTTAAAGGGCGTAATACCGGCTCCTACTAATGAGTCGCCAGTAAGCACGAAACGAATGTGCATCTGATTATACTTTCCGTTCATGCTGCCTTTGGTTTATTCTTCTGGTCACAACTGAATTAATTTGTTATTAGGTTCGCAACACCTAATACATACTTCTATATATATTGAATCTTCGCAACAAACAGTATTTAACTGTAATAATTCAAATCATATCACATACAGACGCAATTTTACTATATGGAGTTATCTTCAAATCCAAAGACAAAATCGACATTTGAGAAGGAAATTGTTATTTAAATTTCAAATATGAAAAAAACAAGTCTAAAAATGATTAAATAGATAAAATTAACTTTCGTATACTGTTACTGCAATAAGTTGGTTGAAAGACAAATATTATGAAAGCAACGCTGGCATGCAGAAATTATTTTGGCGATATTATCTTTGGCCAAATAATCTACTCTTAGTATGCCTATAACAGTTTGAGGCCAAATGAATCCATTTAACCATAAATAATATGCACATTATGTTTCTGATAACTCATTTCAATTGAGTGTTTATATTGTTCTTAATCCTTTTTTTCTAACAATCATTGGCTACACGTTTATATTTCTACTAAACAGTGATTAAATGCGTTTTTTTAAAACCTGCTAGTGATAGTCCAGAATATAATTAGGACCTACGCCATTAAAGAACTATTTGAAATTCAATCGCTTTAAGTATGAAGCAAAATAATAGGGAGTTTGCTTAAATTTGACATTCCTTTTCAGTACTACTTCTCATTTTTTTCCGAAATTATTTTGGAATAAAATATTGCCTCGAAAGAAATACACACTTACTGTCTAAAGTTTTGAAAATGTAATTGCAATTTTGGTAATTTACAATTTAAATCTCATTCAAAGGCAATGCTTTTGGTGCCAGGCATTTTAGAGAGAAATCTATAAAAATGACAAATCATCTCTAAATATTTGACACAAAAGTTTAAGCTGGAAAAATGTGCAAAATGTTCAAAATGTGTGTTAATATTATTTTGTCAAGTAACTGTTTAGCAGTTTAACGTATGGCGAAGCTCAACAGTATTGTTTAAAATATAAAAAGGATGTCATATATTATATTATAACAACTATGCCATACCGAGCTAGTTAATAAACTGAGTTTAATTAATAAAGAAAATAAAATCACAATGGTCATAAAGACAATAACCAAATATGCTAAAATTTTATATTTGTTAGACTACATAACAATACATTTAAAAAAAATAGGTAACCATAAATAATATACTTCTTCTTCGATCTTCGATCGCAAACTTACGTTGAATGAAGGTTGGTACAACTGATCAAAATTAAAGAATATTTAAAGAATAACTCAAATGTTTATTTATATTTGAACGAAAACATTAAAGAGCCATATAAATTCTCAATTAAGTGAAACATATGAAAGTTTAAACAGTGATGGTTAAGATCAGCAAACTATCATTATTCTCTAATCTAATTATTTACAACAACTACAAATAGACTATTTTTTATAATTCACAAAAATTACATGTAATTTTGCGTTTACATAAAGCTAGTTGGGCACGAAAAAACAGCACATGGAAATTAGGGTATTAATTTTGAAATAAACAAGATTATTTTAAAAATATACCATTATTTAAAATTTGCCAAGGCTGTTTATCATATAAAGTACTACATATTTCATTAAGCTTTAATTATAAAAAAATTAAGTGTTGTGTTTAAACTATTTTTTATACGTCTTATTTATCATAACGCTATTTTACAAAAAACGCAAAATTTTTCAACTTGATCCACCAAAATATATGAACTTACTTTTTCAATTAATCTAAAAACTATCAGAACCCATGGCGAAGCCAAGGGATAAACCCATTAATTTCAATAAAATAGACCCATGAGAAATTATTGGTAGAAAGAATTGTTATTGTTGTCGTGTCGAATGCATTTAATTTACGGGAAAACCTCTAAAATTGTATCATACACATTCAACGCTTGCAATAAGCATCATTTTAATACCAATCTTTCGGTTAAATTTCTGAACCACTGAAGAATATTCGATAAGAATTAAATACTATTTTTAAAATTTCATCAATATACATTAAATAATTTTGTTTCCACGACTTAGTAAAAGCTATTCAGCTCAGCAAACAGTATCAAGAGTGTGGCAAAAGTTTTGCGCAGTACCGTACGCTCAAATGAATTGCGATAACGTTAGTCAATGAAAAAAATTAAGGGTAACATAAGATCAGCGAGTTAAAATAATTAAATATAATCTATACCAATTTGAGCAATTTGTGAATAAGCGGCGCCGATATTGATCCGAATTATAATATATTTCCTATTTTCAAACATATTTGTGTAATTGAGATAAACACCAATACTAACTAATATAACCAGTCACACAGATTAGAAATATTACCGAAATTCGTGCTTCCTGTTGCGTTAAGTAAGGATGATTATCTCGCCTATGTTTAGGTTTTTTAACTCTAATTTTTGCTACAATTAGTTTGCAAATTTTATTTTAATTTGATGTAGTCAACTTCAGATAAGCAGCAACTTAGACATATCTGCATGCTTCTGAATTGAGTAACTTTAGTTTTTGATCAAATAGAGGTACACAATTCATATACGACTGCTTCAATATCTTCAAAAAAAAATTTGATAGCACGAACAAGTAAATTTTTTCTATATTTCTAAACTGTAAATCTAGAACATCAAGGAAATAAATCAAAATTTTAAAACAGACCAAATTTTTGTAAATTTCACAGATTAATCCAATTGATTGTTTTTAGTCATCTTATAGACGGCATTAAGAAGTAATTATATTCGTGCATTTATTTAAGATACCAATTGTGAAAGCATTATTACAGAATCAAAAGAATATTTTTAAATAATAAGGCATGGCAATGCCAAAGCTAATAAAAATTTGAAATTTAGAAATGATTATATTTACTTTTAAATTTTAATGTGTAATAATTTAAATATTTCTATAATTATTTAACTTGTAAGCGTTATTTTTTACTAATTTATTCCCGAGTGCCTAAACTTCCTTATTTCATGTGTGTTAGAAGAAAATATGTATTATTTATCATTTATACGTGAATTTTTATACACAGTAACGTCATTTATTTTCAAACTTTATGTTAATATATTAGCTGCATTTGTGGCTATAGAATTGCCCGTTTGAAAATCTTTACTCAATTATTAATTTCGTTTTTATAGTTCGGAATATATGAGACTTATGTAGTGAAACGGTTTAGACATAGTATTCGTATTACGTGGGCAAAGCGATATCCTAGAAGCAAATCGTTGCGAATCATGACAGAAGTCTATACAATATCATTAAGACAGTACGTCGCTTAATTTCTCATTATAAAAGTAAAAAATAAACCCTCAATCAAATATTGTTGTAACTGCTTGAATAATTAACATGCTGAATAACAAATTGTGTCGGAACAGTATTACTATTATGATAATGAAACTGCAAACAGTAGCGGCCCTACGGAAGATCGGACAACATAAAGTTTGTAGAAATGTGAATAGCTATTTGATTATATAAACTTCAAATTTTTAGCACAAACAAGCAATCAATAATATGTTTTCGCCTGTAATTAACATATCAACGTAGAACCGAATTAACTGACATTTCATAAATACTGACTGATGTCATTAATATTGAAGTCGGCAGAGATTTTGATATATCATATAATTCAATTCCTATGTTTTTTCTTCTAAAATATAACAATATAAAATCAGTTGGTTAAAGGGACCAATACATAAGACAGAAGAAAAGATAAATTGTTGATGTTATCCTAAAGAAATATTTAAAGAACACGAAAAATAAATGAGTAATAAAGGGCAAAATTATTTAACCATGTAAACAGAGACTTTGCTCAGGATTCTTACAAAATTGTAAATCATTTAAACATTTAAAGGCTTAATGCAGCAATAACCACAAAGAAAAATCAAAAAAAGAAAAAAGCAGACTAACCTACAATAGCAGATTTAGTGGTAGAAATGACTGCAATCTGTTTCGTGGTGGCAGTTGTAAGTAGAGATTTATTAGTAATGCTAGTAGTACGTTTAGTAGACCTGATAGTTGTAGTGGCTGTACTTCTGTTTTCAATTGTCCTCGTAATTGTGGTGGACATACCAATAGTTGAAACTTTTGAAGATGTTGCATTTGTACTTGCTGCGATTGTAGTTGTCTCAACTGTTGTGGTTGTGGTGGGAGTTGGGCTGCACTTGGAGTAGATTTTGCAGTGGTAGTATCTACGTGTATAGTTGTCTCAGATATTTTCCTTGTTGTGGATGTCGTTGCTGACTCTGAAGGTGTTTCAGTGGTTGTACTTGCTACTACCGTTGTATTAGGTGAGAAATTGGTGGTGGTCTGATTACGCGATGTCGTAGATGATGTGATGGAAGTGGTCAATTCTTGCGTTGACGAAGAAGTTGTACTGGACCTTGTCGCCGGTGATGCTGATGTTGATCTTTCAATGCTAGTGCTTGACATTGAAGTTAATTTAGAAGTCCTCTGCACATTTGCAGTTGTTGCCGAAGATCTAGGTGTTTCGCTGGATGAATCCGCGTTAGTTGTCGTCATGGTACTTGTAGTATCTCTGGCGGTAGTTGATATTTTTTTAGATGTTACATTGTTATTTGCCGCGTTTGTAGTTGTTTCAGCTATTGTGGTAGAGATGGCACTCGTTGGACTTGTAGTAGGTTTTTCAGTGGTAGTACCTACTTTTACACTTGTCTCAGATAATTTTGTGGTGGTGGATGCCGATGGCGAATTCGTATTTGTTGTAGTGGTTGTACTTGCTTTTTCTGTTGTATTTCGTGGGAAATTTGTGCTGACCGTATTAGACGATGTCGTAGATGATATGGTGTTAGTGGTCAATTTTTGCGTTGTCGAGGAAGATGTAGTGGACCCTGTGGCCACTACTGTTGACGCTGATGTTTCAATAGTAGTGCTTGACGTTGAAGTTGATTTAGAAGTCGTGTGCATGGGAGCAGTTGTTCCCGAAGATGTGGCTGTTGTGGTGGATACACCCGTGTTTGTTGTTGTCTTGATATGTGTAGAGGATGTGCCCGTTGTTGAAATTTTCGTCGATGTAACATTGGTATTTGCTGCCTCTGTAGTCCTTTGTGCTTTTGTTGTAAAGGTAGCAGACGTTTCAGCTATTGTGGTAGAGATGGCACGCGTTGGAGTTGTAGAAGATTTGTCAGCGGTAGAACCTAATTTTGCAGTTGTCTCAGATATTTTCGTGGTGGTGGATGTCGTTGCCGAAGAAGTATTTGTTACAGTGTTTGTGCTTGCAATTGCTGTTGTATTTGGTGAGAAATTTGTGCTGACCATATTAGACGATGTCGTAGTTGATATGCTGCTAGTGGTCAATTTTAGCGTCGCCGAGGAATTTGTAGTGGACCCGGTGGCCGCTGCTGTTGACGCTGAGGTGTCAATGGTAGTGCTTGACATTGAAGTTGATTTAGAAGTCGCGTGCATGGTGGCTGTTGTGGTGGATGCACCCTTGTTTGTTGTAGTGTTGGTGCGTGTGGAGGATGTACCCGTTGTTGAAATTTTCGTCGATGTAACATTGGTGTTTGCTGCGTCTGTAGTTCTTCCTGCTTTTGTTGTAGAGATAGCAGTCGTTGGACTTGTAGTAGAGGTTGCATTGGTTGTACCTCCTTTTATAGTTGTTTCAGATATTTTCGTGGTGGTGGATGCTGTTGCCGACTTTGCAGTTGTTGCAGTGGTTGTGCTTGCGATTTCTGTTGCATTAGATGAGAAAGAGGTGGTGGTCGTATTAGACAATGTGGTAGATACTATGGTGATATTGGTCAATTTTTGCGTTGTCGAGGAAGTTGTAGTGGAGATCGTCGTTGCTTCTGTTGACGTTTCAATGCTAGTGTTTGATATTGAAGTTGATTTATAATTCGTGTACACAGTTGTAGTTGTTACCGAATATGTCGCTGTTGTGGAGGATGCACCCATTTTTACTGTTGTATTGGTATGTGTGGTGGATATGCCGGTAGTTGAAATTTTTGTAGACGTTACATTGTTATTTGCCGCGTTTGTAGTTGTTTCAGCTACTGTGGTAGAGATGGCACTCGTTGGACTTGTAGTAGATTTTGCAGTGGCAGTACCTACTTTTGCAGTCATCTCAAATATTTTCGTGGTGGTGGATGCCGTTGCCGAAATTGTAGTTGTTGCAGTGGTTGTGCTTGCAATTGCTGTTGTATTTGGTGAGAAATTTGTGCTGGGCGTATCAGACGATTTCGTAGATGATAAGGTGTTAGTGGTCAATTCTTCCGTTGCAGAGGTATTTGTAGTGGACCCTGTGGCCGCTACTGTTGACGCTGTTGTGTCAATAGTAGTGCTTGACGTTGAAGTTGATTTATAAGTCGTGTGCATGGTGCCAGTTGTTACCGAAGCTGTGGCTGTTGTGGAGGATATTCCCGTGTTTTTTGTTGTCTTGGTATATGTGGAAGATGTGCCCGGTGTTGAAATTTTCGTCGATGTAACATTGGTGTTTGCTGCGTCTGTAGTTCTTTCTGCTTTTGTTGTAGAGATAACAGTCGTTGGAATTGTAGTAGACGATGAAGTGGTAGTACCTGCTTTTGTAGTTGCTTCAGATATTATCGTGGTGGTGGATGCTGTTGCCGACTTTGCAGTTGTTGCATTGATTGTGCTTGTGATTGCTGTTGCATTAGATGAGAAAGAGGTGGTGGTCGTATTAGACGATGTGGTAGATGCTATGGTGATATTGGTCAATTTTTGCGTTGTCGAGGAAGTTGTAGTGGAGATCGTCGTCGCTTCTGTTGACGTTTCTATGCTAGTGTTTGATATTGAAGTTGATTTATAAGTCGTGTACACAGTTGTAGTTGTTACCGAATATGTCGCTGTTGTGGAGGATGCACCCATTTTTACTGTTGTATTGGTATGTGTGGTGGATGTGCCGGTAGTTGAAATTTTTGTAGACGTTACATTGATATTTGCCGCGTTTGTAGTTGTTTCAGCTACTGTGGTAGAGCTGCCACTCGTTGGACTTGTAGTAGATTTTGCAGTGGTAGTACCTACTTTTGCAGTCATCTCAAATATTTTCGTGGTGGTGGATGCCGTTGCCGAAATTGTAGTTGTTGCAGTGGTTGTGCTTGCAATTGCTGTTGTATTAGGTGAGAAATTTGTGCTGGGCGTATTAGAGGATGTCGTAGATGATAAGGTGTTAGTGGTCAATTCTTGCGTTGCAGAGGTATTTGTAGTGGACCCTGTGGCCGCTACTGTTGACGCTGTTGTGTCAATAGTAGTGCTTGACGTTGAAGTTGATTTATAAGTCGTGTGCATGGTGGCAGTTGTTCCCGAAGCTGTGGCTGTTGTGGAGGATATTCCCGTGTTTGTTGTTGTCTTGGTATATGTGGATGATGTGCGCGGTGTTGAAATTTTCGTCGATGTAACATTGGAGTTTGCTGCGTCTGTAGTTCTTTCTGCTTTTGTTGTAGAGATAACAGTCGTTGGAATTGTAGTAGACGATGAAGTGGTAGTACCTGCTTTTGTAGTTGCTTCAGATATTATCGTGATGGTGGATGCTGTTGCCGACTTTGCAGTTGTTGCAGTGGTTGTGCTTGCGATTGCTGTTGCATTAGATGAGAAAGAGGTGGTGGTCGTATTAGATGATGTGGAAGATGCTATGGTGATATAGGTCAATTTTTGCGTTGTCGAGGAAGTTGTAGTGGAGATCGTCGTCGCTTCTGTTGACGTTTCAATGCTAGTGTTTGATATTGAAGTTGATTTATAAGTCGTGTACACAGTTGTAGCTGCTACCGAATATGTCGCTGTTGTGGAGGATGCACCCAATTTTACTGTTGTATTGGTATGTGTGGTGGATGTGCCGGTAGTTGAAATTTTTGTAGACGTTACATTGTTATTTGCCGCGTTTGTAGTTGTTTCAGCTACTGTGGTAGAGATGGCACTCGTTGGACTTGTGGTAGATTTTGCAGTGGTAGTACCTACTTTTGCAGTCATCTCAAATATTTTCGTGAAGGTGGATGCCGTTGCCGAAATTGTAGTTGTTGCAGTGGTTGTGCTTGCAATTGCTGTTGTATTTGGTGAGAAATTTGTGCTGGGCGTATTAGACGATGTCGTAGATGATAAGGTGTTATTGATCAATTTTTGCGTTGCAGAGGTATTTGTAGTGGACCCTGTGGCCGCTACTGTTGACGCTGTTGTTTCAATAGTAGTGCTTGACATTGAAGTTGATTTAGAAGTAGTGTGCATGGTGGCAGTTGTTCCCGAAGATGTGGCTGTTGTGGAGGATATTCCCGTGTTTGTTGTTGTCTTGGTATATGTGGATGATGTGCGCGGTGTTGAAATTTTAGTCGATGTAACATTCGAGTTTGCTGCGTCTGTAGTTCTTTCTGCTTTTGTTGTAGAGATAACAGTCGTTGTAATTGTAGTAGACGATGAAGTGGTAGTACCTGCTTTTGTAGTTGTTTCAGATATTATCGTGGTGGTGGATGCTGTTGCCGACTTTGCAGTTGTTGCAGTGGTTGTGCTTGCGATTGCTGTTGCATTAGATGAGAAAGAGGTGGTGGTCGTATTAGACGATGTGGTAGATGCCATGGTGATATTTGTCAATTTTTGCGTTGTCGAGGAAGTTGCAGTGGAGATCGTCGTCGCTGCTGTTGACGTTTCAATGCTAGTGTTTGATATTGAAGTTGATTTATAAGTCGTGTACACAGTTGTAGTTGTTACCGAAGATGTCGCTGTTGTGGAGGATGCATCCATTTTTACTGTTGTATTGGTATGTGTGGTGGATGTGCCGGTAGTTGAAATTTTTGTAGACGTTACATTGTTATTTGCCGCGTTTGTAGTTGTTTCAGCTACTGTGGTAGAGATGGCACTCGTTGGACTTGTAGTAGATTTTACAGTGGTAGTACCTACTTTTGCAGTCATCTCAAATATTTTCGTGGTGGTGGATGCCGTTGCCGAAATTGTAGTTGTTGCAGTGGTTGTGCTTGCAATTGCTGTTGTATTTGGTGAGAAATTTGTGCTGGGCGTATTAGAGGATGTCGTAGATGATAAGGTGTTAGTGGTCAATTCTTGCGTTGCAGAGGTATTTGTAGTGGACCCTGTGGCCGCTACTGTTGACGCTGTTGTGTCAATAGTAGTGCTTGACGTTGAAGTTGATTTATATGTCGTGTGCATGGTGGCAGTTGTTCCCGAAGCTGTGGCTGTTGTGGAGGATATTCCCGTGTTTGTTGTTGTCTTGGTATATGTGGAAGATTTGCCCGGTGTTGAAATTTTCGTCGATGTAACATTGGTGTTTGCTGCGTCTGTAGTTCTTTCTGCTTTTGTTGTAGAGATAACAGTCGTTGGAATTGTAGTAGACGATGAAGTGTTAGTACCTGCTTTTGTAGTTGCTTCAGATATTATCGTGGTGGTGGATGCTGTTGCCGACTTTGCAGTTGTTGCAGTGGTTGTGCTTGCGATTGCTGTTGCATTAGATGAGAAAGAGGTGGTGGTCGTATTAGACGATGTGGTAGATGCTATGGTGATATTGATCAATTTTTGCGATGTCGAGGAAGTTGTAGTGGAGATCGTCGTTGCTTCTGTTGACGTTTCAATGCTAGTGTTGGATATTGAAGTTGATTTATAAGTCGTGTACACAGTTGTAGTTGTTACCGAATATGTCGTTGTTGTGGAGGATATTCCCGTGTTTGTTGTTGTCTTTATATGTGTGGAAGATGTGCCCAGTGTTGAAATTTTTGTCGATGTAACATTCGTTTTTCCTGCGTCTGTAGTTCTTTCTGCTTTTGTTGTAGAGATGGCAGTCGTTGGTTTTCTAGTAGTCGATGAAGTGGTAGTACCTGCTTTTGTAGTTGTTTCAGATATTATCGTGGTGGTGGATGCTGTTGCCGACTTTGCAGTTGTTGCAGTGGTTGTGCTTGCGATTTCTGTTGCATTAGATGAGAAAGAGTTGGTGGTCGTATTAGACGATGTGGTAGATGCTATGGTGATATTGGTCAATTTTTGCGTTGTCGAGGAAGTTGAAGTTGAGATTGTCGTCGCTGCGGTTGACGTTTCAATGCTAGTGTTTGATATTGAAGTTGATTTATAAGTCGTGTACACAGTTGTAGTTGTTACCGAATATGTCGCTGTTGTGGAGGATGCACCCATTTTTACTGTTGTATTGGTATGTGTGGTGGATGTGCCGGTAGTTGAAATTTTTGTAGACGTTACATTGTTATTTGCCGCGTTTGTAGTTGTTTCAGCTACTGTGGTAGAGATGGCACTCGTTGGACTTGTAGTAGATTTTGCAGTGGTAGTACCTACTTTTGCAGTCATCTCAAATATTTTCGTGGTGGTGGATGCCGTTGACGTAATTGTAGTTGTTGCAGTGGTTGTGCTTGCAATTGCTGTTGTATTTGGTGAGAAATTTGTGCTGGGCGTATTAGACGATGTCGTAGATGATAAGGTGTTAGTGGTCAATTCTTGCGTTGCAGAGGTATTTGTAGTGGACCCTGTGGCCGCTACTGTTGACGCTGTTGTGTCAATAGTAGTGCTTGACGTTGAAGTTGATTTATAAGTCGTGTGCATGGTGGCAGTTGTTCCCGAAGCTGTGGCTGTTGTGGAGGATATTCCCGTGTTTGTTGTTGTCTTGGTATATGTGGAAGATGTGCCCGGTGTTGAAATTTTCGTCGATGTAACATTGGTGTTTCCTGCGTCTGTAGTTCTTTCTGCTTTTCTTGTAGAGATAACAGTCGTTGGAATTGTAGTAGACGATGAAGTGGTGTACCTGCTTTGTAGTTGCTTCAGATAATATCGGTGGTTGATGCTGTTGCTGACTTGCAGATGCTGCGGTGGTTGTGCTTGCGATTGCTGTTGCATTAGATGAGAAAGAGGTGGTGGTCGTATTAGACGATGAGGTAGATGCTATGGTGATATTGATCAATTTTTGCGTTGTCGAGGAAGTTGTAGTGGAGATAGTCGTCGCTTCTGTTGACGTTTCAATGCTAGTGTTTGATATTGAAGTTGATTTATAAGTCGTGTACACAGTTGTAGTTGTTACCGAATATGTCGCTGTTGTGGAGGATGCACCCATTTTTACTGTTGTATTGGTATGTGTGGTGGATGTGCCGGTAGTTGAAATTTTTGTAGACGTTACATTGTTATTTGCCGCGTTTGTAGTTGTTTCAGCTACTGTGGTAGAGATGGCACTCGTTGGACTTGTAGTAGATTTTGCAGTGGTAGTACCTACTTTTGCAGTCATCTCAAATATTTTCGTGGTGGTGGATGCCGTTGCCGAAATTGTAGTTGTTGCAGTGGTTGTGCTTGCATTTGCTGTTGTATTTGGTGAGAAATTTGTGCTGGGCGTATTAGACGATGTCGTAGATGATAAGGTGTTAGTGGTCAATTCTTGCGTTGCAGAGGTATTTGTAGTGGACCCTGTGGCCGCTACTGTTGACGCTGTTGTGTCAATAGTAGTGCTTGAGGTTGAAGTTGATTTAGAAGTCGTGTGCATGGTGGCAGTTGTTCCCGAAGATGTGGCTGTTGTGGAGGATATTCCCGTGTTTGTTGTTGTCTTTGTATGTGTGGAAGATGTGCCCGGTGTTGAAATTTTAGTCGATGTAACATTGGTTTTTGCTGCGTCTGTAGTTCTTTCTGCTTTTGTTGTAGAGATAGCAGTCGTTGGACTTGTAGTAGACGATGAAGTGGTAGTACCTGCTTTTGTAGTTGTTTCAGGTATTATCGTGGTGGTGGATGCTGTTGCCGACTTTGCAGTTGTTGCAGTGGTTGTGCTTGCGATTGCTGTTGCATTAGATGAGAAAGAGGTGGTGGTCGTATTAGACGATGTGGTAGATGCCATGGTGATATTTGTCAATTTTTGCGTTGTCGAGGAAGTTGCAGTGGAGATCGTCGTCGCTGCTGTTGACGTTTCAATGCTAGTGTTTGATATTGAAGTTGATTTATAAGTCGTGTACACAGTTGTAGTTGTTACCGAAGATGTCGCTGTTGTGGAGGATGCATCCATTTTTACTGTTGTATTGGTATGTGTGGTGGATGTGCCGGTAGTTGAAATTTTTGTAGACGTTACATTGTTATTTGCCGCGTTTGTAGTTGTTTCAGCTACTGTGGTAGAGATGGCACTCGTTGGACTTGTAGTAGATTTTGCAGTGGTAGTACCTACTTTTGCAGTCATCTCAAATATTTTCGTGGTGGTGGATGCCGTTGCCGAAATTGTAGTTGTTGCAGTGGTTGTGCTTGCAATTGCTGTTGTATTTGGTGAGAAATTTGTGCTGGGCGTATTAGACGATGTCGTAGATGATAAGGTGTTAGTGGTCAATTCTTGCGTTGCAGAGGTATTTGTAGTGGACCCTGTGGCCGCTACTGTTGACGCTGTTGTGTTAATAGTAGTGCTTGACATTGAAGTTGATTTAGAAGTCGTGTGCATGGTGGCAGTTGTTCCCGAAGCTGTGGCTGTTGTGGAGGATATTCCCGTGTTTGTTGTTGTCTTGGTATATGTGGAAGATGTGCCCGGTGTTGAAATTTTCGTCGATGTAACATTGGTGTTTGCTGCGTCTGTAGTTCTTTCTGCTTTTGTTGTAGAGATAACAGTCGTTGGAATTGTAGTAGACGATGAAGTGGTAGTACCTGCTTTTGTAGTTGTTTCAGATATTATCGTGGTGGTGGATGCTGTTGCCGACTTTGCAGTTGTTGCAGTGGTTGTGCTTGCGATTGCTGTTGCATTAGATGAGAAAGAGGTGGTGGTCGTATTAGACGATGTGGTAGATGCTATGGTGATATTGGTCAATTTTTGCGTTGTCGAGGAAGTTGTAGTGGAGATCGTCGTCGCTTCTGTTGACGTTTCAATGCTAGTGTTTGATATTGAAGTTGATTTATAAGTCGTGTACACAGTTGTAGCTGTTACCGAAGATGTCGCTGTTGTGGAGGATGCACCCATTTTTACTGTTGTATTGGTATGTGTGGTGGATGTGCCGGTAGTTGAAATTTTTGTAGACGTTACATTGTTATTTGCCGCGTTTGTAGTTGTTTCAGCTACTGTGGTAGAGATGGCACTCGTTGGACTTGTAGTAGATTTTGCAGTGGTAGTACCTACTTTTGCAGTCATCTCAAATATTTTCGTGGTGGTGGATGCCGTTGCCGAAATTGTAGTTGTTGCAGTGGTTGTGCTTGCAATTGCTGTTGTATTTGGTGAGAAATTTGTGCTGGGCGTATTAGACGATGTCGTAGATGATAAGGTGTTAGTGGTCAATTCTTGCGTTGCAGAGGTATTTGTAGTGGACCCTGTGGCCGCTACTGTTGACGCTGTTGTGTCAATAGTAGTGCTTGATATTGAAGTTGATTTAGAAGTCGTGTGCATGGTGGCAGTTGTTCCCGAAGATGTGGCTGTTGTGGAGGATATTCCCGTGTTTGTTGTTGTCTTGGTATGTGTGGAAGATGTGCCCGGTGTTGAAATTTTCGTCGATGTAACATTGGTTGTTGCTGCGTCTGTAGTTCTTTCTGCTTTTGTTGTAGAGATGGCAGTCGTTGGTTTTCTAGTAGACGATGAAGTGGTAGTACCTGCTTTTGTAGTTGCTTCAGATATTATCGTGGTGGTGGATGCTGTTGCCGACTTTGCAGTTGTTGCAGTGGTTGTGCTTGCGATTGCTGTTGCATTAGATGAGAAAGAGGTGGTGGTCGTATTAGACGATGTGGTAGATGCTATGGTGATATTGGTCAATTTTTGCGTTGTCGAGGAAGTTGTAGTGGAGATCGTCGTCGCTTCTGTTGACGTTTCAATGCTAGTGTTTGATATTGAAGTTGATTTATAAGTCGTGTACACAGTTGTAGCTGTTACCGAAGATGTCGCTGTTGTGGAGGATGCACCCATTTTTACTGTTGTATTGGTATGTGTGGTGGATGTGCCGGTAGTTGAAATTTTTGTAGACGTTACATTGTTATTTGCCGCGTTTGTAGTTGTTTCAGCTACTGTGGTAGAGATGGCACTCGTTGGACTTGTAGTAGATTTTGCAGTGGTAGTACCTACTTTTGCAGTCATCTCAAATATTTTCGTGGTGGTGGATGCCGTTGCCGAAATTGTAGTTGTTGCAGTGGTTGTGCTTGCAATTGCTGTTGTATTTGGTGAGAAATTTGTGCTGGGCGTATTAGACGATGTCGTAGATGATAAGGTGTTAGTGGTCAATTCTTGCGTTGCAGAGGTATTTGTAGTGGACCCTGTGGCCGCTACTGTTGACGCTGTTGTGTCAATAGTAGTGCTTGACATTGAAGTTGATTT
>JAQBSW010012094.1:0-17864 GCA_029291075.1 Eudiplozoon nipponicum | reverse complement strand
TAGTGGTAAAAGGGCGTAATACCGGCTCCTACTGATGAGTCGCCAGTAAGCACGAAACGAATGTTCATGAGATTATACTTTCCGTTCATGCTGCCTTTGGTTTATCCTTCTGGTCACAACTGAACTTAGTTGTTACTGGGTTCGCAACACCTAATGAATACTTGCTTACATATAAGTCTTCCACCACAAACAGTATTTAACTTTTATCTAATTTACTTCTTTCTTTGGTTCCATTATGGTTAATAAATTAATGAATGTTTGCGATAATGGCTAAGAATGTATTTTAGTATGATGTCTAAACGACACTACTACGTTTGAAGTGAAAAACGTTGTGATAACATTCGTTGAAATTTATATTGTTCTTCTTCTTCATTAAATGTAAATATAGACATGCATTCTTTGTTATTTATTATCAGACTACTTGACTTCTTTCTTTTTTCCTGCTTTTTGGTTTTTTACACAATTAATTGACAAAGAATGCGAATTGATTTTGATTGCTGCTAAAATGTGTGGAGAACCGAATTACAAGAAAGGTTCGCTTGTCATGCCATCTCGCCAATTATTAGATCAGGTAAGCACGCAACGATTATTTGTCTTGTTACCTTTTGGATGGCAATATTGCATTTCACTGTTTGAACAGAACATTAGATAGCTTACTTTACTTTACTGCGGCTAACTCCTTTTGGAGGATAAGCCGGCTCCAATTTCCATGGAGTTTCTTGGGAATTTGGTACAAGTGGTGTCCCCTCACCACTCGGCTTTTTGATCGAGGACGCACCTCTAGCCTTTGCAGATCCAAGCGCAGTCTGCAAGGCAGCAGTAAGTTGCATGGTTGCCGGTGGCTGTTGAGAGCTCATTCGCCATTCGGAAGTACGGGGTACTGTCCAGGAGTCCATGTAATCCTGTGGCTGTTGAACCCTTTTGTGGCGGGGAACACACGCCGAGTCATGGTGCCGTCGTCGGGCTCATGTGGTATTTTATAGGAGATCCGATTGCCGGTCGAAAATCCACCACGCCATCGAGACATGGTTGACACCGTCGTACCACGTTAAGGAGGTAAAATTTTGAATCCTTTATATTTCCAGGTGCATTTTTGGCCTTGATTAATGGGTTCTCACTTATCCCTTCCTTAGGAGGCCCTCCACTAACTGCTTGTCTGAAAATGAAGTTGGAACCAGATTTTCCGAATTTTCGTAACTTCATTTCCAGTCCCATATTTAGGGTTGATACCATACTCACAGGAAAACAACTTGTGGCAAAATGGCAAATAGCTCTACTATATTGGCAGATTGGGGTTAGTTGGAACTTTATAGCTAAAGGGATGCTATATAGACTCTACTTAAAGGAAAGGTTAACCAAGAAGCATTAGTTAGTGTATAGCTTAAAATTGTATGTAGTGTGCGGCAGGATGAATCAGTGGTTAGAGCACTAGATAACAAAGCAGACGTGCCCAGGTTTGAACCCTGTCCGCAGCCAATTCTGGACAGTACGTGATGAGTTCTCAATAAGGACGAAATCGGTCTACTGGATGAATTGCCTTTTCAACACTATGCAGTACTTAGTCTATACTGACAAATGTACATAATGTGTCAGGTATTTATATCAAGATTACAACATTGATTACAAGAATTGTTATCACCGCCCACGCAACCAATGTTCGTTTAATTATAAAAAAAATATTTTTAATGAATATTTTTTGCAAGGAATTAATATTAAGGTTTGGCTTCACATTGAAGATAAACGCTCTAAATAAGGAAACCAAAAATAATTATGCGACTCTAACCGATACTAGTCTAGCATAAATTTGAAAAGTGTGGTGCGCAATTTCCATGCAATAATTTTGTTGCGTATGCCGAATATATGTAAGTTATGCAACTGTTGTGAGATTGCTTTGGATCATTGGGGATGTTTTTTTCAAGATCGCAAACTTGATTTAAAGAATCAATATCTCTACCTGCGCAATCACTGTTTTCATGACTGCATAGAAATTGTGCCCATGACATACTTAGTGAAATAAAATGTCAAGTCCAGCCATATAGAAGCCAATATTGACTAATGTTTCACTGCCATATAACCATAAGAAGGGAGACAAAATTAAATAACGACGAAAATAATAATTTAGACACAACTTATTAATTAAATTTACTATAGAGAGTGAGATAGAAGGAGTACCTAGTTACTATTAGTAACTCAAAGAAGTGATGCAAACTGAACCTCTACACAGTACCATTATGTCGAAGTCAGCATTAGGGCAAGGTAACATCAGCAATATAGTTTCCTTGTAGCCATAGAAATACCGGTTTGTCGAGCGGCAAGCATAAGCTAGTCAGCCCGGGAATGATAGCATGAACCTTGCTGGGTCTAAAAGAGACATCCATCATCCCGTTTCAGGTGCAAACTGGCGCCGCCGCCGAGGTGGGCAACTGAAGACATGGCTTGCAACAATCAAATCGGACGTGGAACTCCTTGGTTTACGCAATGTTTATGGTCCACGTCACCGGGAGCGTCATTGGCCCTCTTTATGTTCCGAAATGGCTGCCATCCGCCCGGCATGGAGAGGTATAATCCGGGATATCAATGGAGCCGGCTTATCCTCCAAAAGGAGTCAGCCGAAAACGACGAAACGATGTGAATACTCGAGTTTGGTTTAAATACACAGTAGCTTTTATTGTTACATGCAGAGTGACGGGATGAGAGCAAAAATGCCATATGCGACAAGCAAGTGTCGGTTGCGGGAGGAAACTTTGGTCACCGGATTCTGAGAAGATAGTTTTCATCAGCCTTGGTCCGCGGACTATCTAGGAGAAGGAAAACTCCGAATACAAACCATCCTCATTAAGAATGGGCGACCTAGTGTTCTTTTACAGTCCACATAAAACGAAATACAATGTATACGAAAAAAGGGTGTATTGATTAACATGTGTAATTTCGGATTTCTTATATATGCATTGCTGTTGTATCTCGATAGTTGGTTTGCTTTCGTGCTCCTTTAATGGCTATAGAAGAAAGAAAAGCGTCAGTACGTGTGGAGGACAGTAGATTTGTTATTATGCGACTAGTTATTTACTGTATTAATAGAATTTATCTTAAGCTCGCAGCTTTATTTGAAGAATTATCACCACGCGAGCAATCAGTGATTGTTTAATTGTATGTCTGTCAGGTTTTTTCGTTTTTGACATTGAAATTTATTCTAAATTGGTTTCTTAAACATACTTAATTACTACTAAACAATCATTGCTTGCGCGGGTTGTGAAAATAAATCAAGTTTGCGAACTTACAGTAAAAACCAATCCTATTTATTTAACCATTCCACGCACAACATAGTCCGCGTGACTGACGGTAGTCTTGCTCTGTTTGTCGATGACTGGTTAGCTACAATGGGACTGTTGTTTACTTCAAGCTCACAAAATTAATTTAATGTCTATGTAATTACTCACAATTTTGACTATGACTAGAAAAATTGGAGCCATGATCTGGTAAAAATGAATAAAAGAATATAGCAAGAATAATTGAAAATAAGGACAGGATAATACTCATTATACTATTTTAATAAAATGATTATATAAATAATTAATTTTTGTTATCGTTTACGTCTGAATATACTTTACTGTTAGATTAGTACAAACGTTTATTTTTGTACAAAGATTAATTGTTTAAATCTAATCGCTGATCGAGTCTTGAAAAAATAGGTTCTTAAAATTTATCGGTGAACATAGTTTTTTTTAAATATTTATTGGTATGTATTATTTCACGTTCAGCGATACGCTTTATTATATATGACAGGCCAATATTTATATTATTTAATTGATCGTTCAAATGTTATAAAGCTATTGAAAAATTCCATTTAATGTTGTCTGAGTATTAACATACTAAACAAGATCTGTTGTACATCAACTTTTTGGCAGGCTATCAACGATTATCAAAATGGTCTTTTTGGGAAGATTGACGACTACGCAGTTGAACGTGTTAAACAAAATCAAGCTGCCATAGAAAAGTACAAATTACGAACGCTTAACACGGCACACGTCACAACCGCTAATGACACCAGTATTTCCTGCTGACACGAAGCAAGTATCGGATTCTGAATAAAAAGCTACCGTATTTTACTCGAGAGAAATTCTAGTCATCAGGGTACATGCCATCTGCGACATAGATCATTTCCTGCTTTTGGCCTATTGAGAGCTTTTTTATCACTTGCTGACACAGTTCGATGTGAATAGATTTACTTCAGAGTACGTCGATGCCCCGTACTTGCAGCAATTATTTTTATAAGGTAGGATCGACAGAGTAAAGAAACGTCACGCCTTGATTGCATTGATGAGTCGATTAAGTGAACCAACACGTTAAATTTGGACTAACTACTCATGAAAACACTGTGTAATTACAAGTTATGTCGAAGATTTACACTTTTCTTTTTTTTAATGAAGAGAAATATAGCCATATTTCTTTGTGCGATTTTTCTATTTGACAAACATTATCATCATTCATGAAATTATGACTAGTTATTACCAGTTTTCATGTTGATGATACGAAGTCACCTTCCAGAATCTTGAAGTTTATCAATACATGCCTGTTAAATTGACAGATTTCATATAGAAATTGATTATTAATCAAGTAATAATGAACGTTTGTGTAGGTAAAAATTAGCTCATTTGTGATTTAAAGCAAGCTCGGAGGTCAAGTACTTTTTAATGTGTCAAATTTGCTGATACGCTTTCTTTCATTTCCAGCTTAATTGTTGGTCAATTTGAACGGAAATATGAGCCACTATGTGAATATGAGAATCGCTGTTAGGGAACCGAGAATAGCACACTTTCCCTGAAAGGTTCTTTGAACAATTTATTTGTTTGTTTTACGCTAGTGCAATGAAGTAATTTTGAGTATAATTTTCTTGGCGCTTACAAGCGTTGGCTTTTTGTTGCTCAAAAATAGGCGAGATATGTTATCAACGAAGCTCGAAATGGTGGCATGCAAATTACTATCCCTTTTAACAGAGTAAATTTCTTTCGCCGGACATTATCCTGATGTAAATATGTTCGTCTATGGAGGAGTTTCGTAGTAAGGACGAAAGCATTGTCTGTACAATCAGACTTTTCGAAGAATCAATGCTATTAATAAAAACCGTCTTTTTAAATTATTTTATTAGCCAACTACCTAGTATGCTTATTTGGTCATTATTTGATGCTTGTTCCGCGCGCGTGATAATAATTTCATTTTGTTGATGAAAAATTACTATTCAACTGTTCTTTTTATCCTTAAATATAAAATAACCATTTATAATTGTTTATTTCTCTCTTTAATTAACAGAATTTTTGTTTGGTTACGCTTTGCTATCTGCTTTTCACGGTATATTACATTTAATCTAATTCATTACTCCAGGATATTAAAAACCTATTGTGTTCACACCATGTACAGGCCCGGTCTTTTGAAAACCATTGGGTTTTTATGATGTTATAGCATGGTATTTTGAGAAAATTTGTGTTGATTCCATTTATAGGATCATAAATATTATATATTCTGAGTTGTTTATGAAGTCGCATTGCCGAGGACTATATAAAATTAATGAATTATCGTATAGAAGATTGTATCGTCAACTTGTTCCATATTTATTGACTTAATATACAGTGACTATAGAACATAGTACGAGCTCCTACTGATGAGTCGTCTGTAAGTACGAAACGCATGTGTATATGAGATTATACCTTTCATTCATGTTGAATTTGGAATGTCCTTCTGGTCAACTTTGAACTAATTTGTTACTAGGTGCACAACACTTAATAAACGATTATATATATATATATATATATATATATATATATCATATATTGCACAATATATTTCTTATTAGGAAGAAAAAAAAGTAACAAAGTGGATAGTGGTCCTTTATTTCGAGACTACTAAACTTAACTTTACATTCATTCATTTATATACATCCTGTATTTGCATTTGATTATGTGGGTAGCAACTAGTCTGACTTGGTTTTACTTTTATTTCTTGTTTGGGCTGATTAGTAAGTGTACATGCGTATGTGTTGAGATGCGACCAGCGGTCTAATGCTATTTTGTCGTCTGCTGTCTTTAGCTTCGCTTTGTTCCTCAATTTTGTACTGTCCACTTGGTAACAACGCAGGGTGTACAGATTACAGTGTTCAATGCTCATATTGCTTTTAAATTTCGGTCGCTGTATGTTCAGCTATTTTTCTCTTAGTTTGTTGCCAAACCGATCAAATATGTATTATGTGTTGCGAACCTAGTAACAAATTAGTACAGTTCTCACCGAAAGGATAAACCAAAGACAGCATGAACGGACAGTATAATCTCAAGCACATTCGTTTCGTGCTTACTGGCGACTCATCAGTAGGAGCCGGTATAACGCCCTTTAAACATTATATATCTGGGTGAGGAATATGGGATAATGGAACGATACAATCTACTAGAGGAATGTGTAAACCTGTAGTAGAGTAGCTAACATCGTATAGTCTACGACAAAGCGACTTCAACGCTAACTCACTCTATATAATATATATACCGAGTCTGTAAAGGATACTGGCATTATGGTTATTTTGTTAGTAACCGATACCAACATTATAGTACTGTAAAGGTACATGGTGCTAACACTATAGTTGCCGAGTCAGTACATGGTACCAACATGATGTATATCAATGTATTCTATAGTTCACCGAAATTGAGAATTACAACTATTTCTGAACACCTGTTACTCCAGTAAACCATACACTCTGGCCTTGATAGATATCAGTTATCACATTTCGCAGTAAGCATGACATCATTCAATTCATCATATAAGTTGAAGTCGCATTTTCGAGACTTTATATGATGTTAGCTTCACTACTGCAGGTTTTCACATTCGTCTAGGAAATGTTACCGTCCTATTATCCAACATTCCTCACCCAAATATATAGTGGTTAAAGGGCGTGATACCGGCTCGCACTGATGAGTCGCCAGTAAGCACGAAACAAATGTGCATGAGATTCTACTTTACGTTTATACAGTCTTTTGTTTATCCCTCTGGTCACAACTGAACTAAAGTTTAACTATGTTCACAATACCTAATACATACTTACATCCCTCTAAACAGTCGATATGGGTTATTTCTTCTTTCACTTGTCTTTTGGATATATTAACCGAAACTCTCTAGCGATAGCAGTTTAGTTAGAATAAAATCACAAATATAACTGATCACTTCAAATGGCCTGCATTGCTTTTTGGTGGGCTAATTATAATTTGTTGGCTAAGCAAATACCATTAAATATTTGGATTTCCATTCTATACGACTTATTAATGTCTGTTTTGAAATAACTATTAAAGGTATTTGGTTCATTTAATCATTGACCTTTGATGTATTGAATATATTCACGCCTCTGAAATTGTTTTCATGAAGTGGACGTTGCTAAATTTAATATAATTTCAGTTTAGTAGCCTTTCTTAAACGCAAGCAATTACAAGCGTTTTTTTTCTTAATCGCTCGATTTGCTACCAAACTGTTTTAGTTTGGTATGATTTATTTTGTCGACAATGTTATAATATAATATATGGCAATTTACGAATGATTTTAAATAACGATATTTGGTTTGTAATCTGACCGCCAATTTATTGTGCGGGACAATTAATATTACTCGTAGTTATTTAAAATCTTGATTCTCTTACATTTCCAGATGCATCAGCACTGCGCATTATATGTCAACATTTAAGCGATGCGCTATTTAGTTGTCTGTCTGTATGCCCGGGAAAGGCAGCATGAACTTTACCGGGTCTATTGAAACCCAATAATCGTCTCGTTTCATGTGAAGCCTCGAATTCGGTTTAAGTAAAGAGTAACAATTATTTACTATAATCAAGGTTGCGAACTTGATATAAACACCTGCCCCATTAAGTTCTTACATTTAGTCAGTATAAACTAAGAATTATATAGTATAGAAGAGGCAGTTCATACTGACTAAATGTAAGAACCTAATGGGTCAGGTATTTATTTCAACTTTGCAATCTTGATTATAATAAATGTTATCACCGCCCCGCCAGCCGATGTTCGTTTAGGTAACAATTATTATTAAATAGATAGCGACGAAACGAGAGCAATTGGATTCTGGGCAGATAGTGCTTATCAGCCTTGGTTAGTAGAATATCTAGGAGAAGGAAAACTCCGAATACAAACCATCTCCACTAAAATTCGGCGACCACGTAAAACTATGAGCAATACGAACTATAATAAATCCATGATGTATCGACCGTCGCGTGGAATAAAATGGTCGCCTTATCCGCTGGGTCGTACAGGTTCAGTAGGTCAAAATATAGCTTCAGCAGCCATCTTCATCTTTGATTTTGGTTCCTATCCTCTTCTATTTTGTCTTCACAATCTAACAGAAATGCTATGAATATGGTGGATTGTGATCATTCGACTGAACACAAATATCGAAAACAGTTTAAGTAGACCGACGTTCATTAAGCCAAGTTTAGGCTTTAACATCAGCGCATTTGTGAGTCCATTAAAAAAAATTTGGGCAACGAAATGCTCTAACACGTTACTTTGAGAAATTAGAAATTGATATAGGTTGCGTATCTGAAACCAAAATGCATGATCCTACGATCATTAAAGAAATAGGTGCACCATGCTTATTCACGCATTATTGGATTCGGACGTCTAGTTCAACATGGTTTTCTCAAGCCGGTAAATGAAGCATCATTATTGTCCTTTGCTTACGAGCTGAAGCTTGGATAGGCCTCTGTCAACAATTGATTTTATGCGGCCGTCGCTTAAATACATGTGATATCAGAAAACATAGTCAACGTTGCCTTCTCGGTTTTGCATATGCTACAGCCGATTGCAGCACAGACGTAAGTAAGGACGCTTTATATTCCGAACTAAGCTCTACTATGTAGAGCAAGAAGTTCAGACATAGTCGTGGTTACATGTGTTATGAATGCCAAAGTTTGGCGCTACAGAAACGCAAAATTTCATTTGTTTGGAAGATACAGTTTAAGCTCAATTCGCAATTGTAATGGTGGCTGACTGTTGGATAGCTTCGCGGAACAGAGATTATATTTAAGTAGCCCAAAATTCAGAGGTAGTTTGAGACGGGGAACGCTGGACTCAATTCTATCATGTTGCACTTAGTTATGGATGGCGTGGTTGCGTCCAGGATTGGCGTTCCTTTTGGAGCACGTTTGTCGACTCGTACCATGAACTTATCCGTTGTAGATTTTCATTCAAACATTCTGGATGAATAAACTTGAAATAGATTGATGTTAGCTAGAACTGCTCTTTATCCAATGTCCAAGTTAACTGGTCTTGATAGCGAAAATTTTAACTTTAGACAAATATAATTTCCACTATGCACAATGCAGCTATTACTGTGTGTGTCCTTGTAGGCGACATGTATAGCGGCATCCAATAATTGCCGTCTAGAGTACATTTTACTCAGTGGATCGCAATATTCTATTCGATATTTTGTCGAAAAGTGTTATTACCACGAAATATGTAAATATTATACGCACCCCCTACACGCAATTCTGGCTGCGTTAATTAACCTTACCACCGGCAGTGGTTTTCGTCAAGGCTGTCCAATTCTCCTTATGTGTTTAATTGTGTAATTGATGCTATTATGAACACAACTCTTCCTTAAGTTCAGAATACAAAGTTTGAAGGTCCCTCGGCTGTAGATTAGTTGTTTTAGACTTTGCAGACGATATCGTACTATTATTCGACAATCGAAATTCTGCTCAGGTCACCTTGAATAGATTAGCGGACGTTGTTCCTTCTTTTGTATGAAATTTGCACCCTCTAAATGTGAGATACTTTTACAGGATCCCCGACATTTCACTCAAACTCTGCGACTGCAGAGTGAACATCTGTATATGGTCGAGAGGTTTGCATATCTTAACAGTTTTATCAATAACTCAGACATTATGTCTGGGAGAATCGCGAACGCTAGAGTAGCTTTCTGTAACCTTCCGGATTTATGGATGAATGTGAGTATCTCAATCTGAGTTAAAGGTCATACGCATAATGCATCTTTACATGCAATTTTATTACGTGATATTGTGACCTGGTCCTTTTGAGTTGAGAAGCATAGTACATATACGCTATCAAACACAAATAAGCTACGCTGATATCCGTAGTTGTATTTAAGAATCGGTGACAAATGGTCTTCGTATAGAGAACAAATGAGGCTTCATCAAATGCGTTGGCTCGGTCACGTTTTATGTGTGCATTCAATCAGATTGTTCAGTTGAGCAAAGATTTTCCTGAGATGGCGTGCGGCAACTTTTGGTATGTCAGAAACACCGTAAGTGAACTACGTTGAAAACGGATTGTAGAAGTTGGTAAGTATAGGACTCACTCATCTGCCAGGATGGGGTCCATGTGGCATCGAGTCGGGTTCAGTGGCGATCTTGTGGATTTCTAGTAGATTCACCTTCGTAACATTTTTTTAAATTTTGCCAGAGTTAGTTGCGTGGTTAGGTCGTGTTTATCACGCGGTACGTTGTCAGCCGCTAAGCAGCTGCATTGGTGATGCCGCCTTGCTTTAGAGCATACTTGGCCTTAATGATATTGTCTGGCGGTTTATTTTTCCTCGTGCATGTTATCTAGATAAATATACTCGTATTAACTAGATCATTCCACTTAAACTTACTCTCCTTAATATTTTTGTCATTATTATTACTCACTTGTCTACAGTATACAATACATATTTTTTACTGGTAAATTTATGTACATAATGGTGTATATAATGTTTATGTCAAGATCACAGCCATGATTGAAAGTAATTGTTGTCACTGCCCGTTTAATTATAAATTTTCTTTTAAATCAAGTTTGCAAGCATGAAATAAACAGTAAATCCGTTGTATTTAACCAGTCGAACAACTAGGAGCGCAAAACCTAATTCACAATTACAAATATATGTGTTCTCCGCTACACACAATGTCTAACATAGAAAAATTACCATCAGTAACATTGACTGACGCGTTTCCAACATCCATGATAATCATCAGAATACGACGGCAAACTATCTAGCGAGGATCAAACCGCAATGCATATATATGGAAAGCAAAATTAGATATGCGTCTCTCACCTCTAGTAGTCTCGCGTACATTGCTCTTGACTGGAAATGTCGGATGCACAATTTCTATGCAGTCACGAACATTATCTTTTTATAGCTATCGCCACATATATAAAAGTAACGCAATTAATAAAATCATTGACTGCGCGGGTGGTAGTGATACTTCTATAAATCAGGTTTGCGAGCTTGAGGTAAAAACCAATCACATTGTATTTAACCAGTCGTCGAACAAAATAGCCAAAACAGTTTATCAATATTGTTAACTGTACTACGAAGATCGTCAAGGGTGATATATATTCTGACCCACTTTCTCTGCTAATTAGAGCCAGAAACCTGTATGCATGGTCTAGATTTTGAGTGCCAAACTGCTAAAATATAGCGTTTAAATAGCGAAAAATATTATTTAGTTGACCGATACACTTTAGACTCATTGCATAACGTTAAAATAAACTTCTTTTGGAAAGCTGCGCAAAGCATAGATTATACTTAACTAGCGAAAACATCCGACGTTGTGTAAGGTACCTTGTATGATGACGTCCCGAACTATTGTATATACAAATAGATAATGTAGCAATTATTTACAGATGGCGTGGTTGCGTCCTGGGCTTATTTGTTTTGGAACAAATATACCGACTCTGGTCTTGCACTCATCCATTGTAGATTTACACCAGAAAGTAAATTAAGAATAACAATTAAATACAGGCTAGCTTACGCTCACTGTTGTCGTCCACCAAAAATAAGCATTTTTTATTATTGAAATTAACTGGCCTTGATGTTGAAAATTCAAACGTACTAGTGACGAATATAAGAACTGCTTGCATAATACGTCGACTTCTGTATTTGACTTTTTAGGTACCTGTTGAATTATTAATCTATATCGTATAAATCTGTGGAGATTTTCGAAGCCTGCTCGTATGAATTATGATTACACACATAGCTCTATTACACGCCAACTTAAGTAAAATCTGAAAGTTGATTTTGAGTACTAGTTTGGAAAAGATGAAGAGTATAAAGAAGCGATGATATCAGGTAACATATTTAGTTTCAATTTAATTTAACCGTAAATCCGATAAAATGAATAGTAAGCAAAACTCCTCATGTTCGTTACAGTAAACTTTTAACCGATAAAGTGTGTCTTCTTTATTGTTGGGTAAAACTTTTGAAAAATATTCTTTGTCAACTGCAACTGTTCTGATCCATAATGCATGCATGTGTCGATGATATTGAATGCAAATTTTGAACGACCATGGAAGTTAGAAATGCGGAATATACTTTTATTTTTTAAATGTCGCAATTCTACAGATCCCGGTCATCAGCCTACGTCCATATTGATGAATGGTGGCGACATAATTTGTGGATATTTGTCTAATCTCTTTTGTTCTATTTGATATGGAAAGAATATGACCGTTTCATGGGATGAGTCGACCATCATTTCAATTTTTAAAAAAAAGCAATCGTTATTCGTGCGGTAGCCATCGTGGTGTAGGCTCCATATTTTCTCCAATATTATCCATACTTCCAAATTAGGTTACATTTGTTATCTTGTGCCTTGCATGAGTAGCATACTACAGAATAACCGGCAGAATATTAGCCAATACGTGTTTTTGTAGGTATCACTTTGAGCATAAATTAATTTTTTGTTGAGAACTTGAAAAGTGACTTGTTTATCGCCATTGAAATATTGCCCTTTTTCTAATCTAGATGCGCCTATATGATAAAATGGATCAAAACGTTCAATAGGATGCTCCTTCGACAAATGGTACGCGTGTTATGTTTGTATATATTACAGGAGTTTTTCACAAAAAACTTCTAGTCGCGTCTTAGGCTACAATGAATTATCTCAAAAATTTACTGCAAGCAGTAGAGTCTGACTTGAGTGCCCACTTCCTTCATATTTAGTTATTTTAATAAATGCTATTATGAACTCTACATTTTCAGACGTTCCGGATGCAGATGTCGATGTCCGTCCAAGTGGTAGATTAACCAAACTTGATTACGAAGGTGATATTGTACTGTTATTCGATAACAGAACTTCTACCCAGTCCACCTTGAACAAATTGGCAGACGTAGTTCATTCTTTCAGTACAGAAATTGTGTCCTATAAATTAGAAATAGCACAAGATCACTCATAATTAATTTCAAATCTGCAAATTTACTTCAAAGATTTAAAAGTCGATGCACATATCTTGTAGCTGCAAAAGAAACTCAGGCTAAATTAAAGATAATGGATAACCACAGACTCCGAAGAAATGTGACCAGATTTGGATCCTGTACGCGGCAAATTCCGAACAGCACGTTTTGAGAGTTCCTAATAAGGATGAAACCGGTCTATTGGATGAATTGCCTTTTCCACACTATACAATACTTAATTTATACTGAAAAATGTATGTGCATAATGTGTCAGGTGTTTGGATCAAGATCGCATTCTTGATTAAAAGGAATTGTTATCACCACCAGCGCAACCAATGTGCATTTAAATAACAAGACCAAAGAGGAATATATGTAATAGAACACTTCTGCATAGGTTAACTATGTGACCTTTAGTGTTCTTTCATGTATGTATATATTTATTTGTGTATTTATACATAAACGATGATTTTAGGCATGTTTTTACGGACTTATGCGTTTATGTGCGCCTATGCCTATTTATATATGTATGTATGTGAATGTGTGTGTGTAAGTAGGTATGTATGCGTGAATTTATATATTTGTTTATTTATGTGTATATTTTTTCTATATGTATGCATATATATATATATATATATATATATATATATATATATATATATATATTTGTGTGTGCATGTATTTCTTTATGCATGTTTGTATGCATGTATTCATGAATTTATGCATTTATGAATGTGTGCTAGTATGTACGTTATTGCCTATATGTATGTTTACAGGTATGGCTGTATGGATGTATGTATGTATCTATTACGCATGTGTGCGTTTATGTATAGGTATGCATTTATATGTCTATAGACATATTATAAAATAATGTCTGGATTTATGTAAGTAAGAATATATGTATGTGTGCATTAATTCATATATGTATTTATGTCGATATGTATGCGTTTATCAATAATTGTATGTATGTATGTCTTTATACATGTTTTTAAGGATGTATGCATATATATGTGTGTGTATTTTTATGTATTTATGTGTTTATTTTTTTACGTATGAAGACATGCGTGTTTGTTTGTTTGTATGTATGTATGTATGTATGCATGTGTGTTGGATTGTATGTATGCGTTAATAAAATCAATTATAATGGCACTAGTTATTTTTCTCTCTTCTGTTAAACAGTTTCGTCGATGACATTTACTTGCTGCATCAGACTAGTTGGCCCACTACTTTCTTTGATCGTCAGTCCTTCGATAGTTTTCCTCGTAATTGTTGAAATTCTTACCAAGCATGAAATCTGTAAGGCTAATAAAAATGACGCTAAAGGAATCAATAACACATGTGAAGCAAATAAATCTTCTGATGCGCCTAATAGAGACTCAACAAAGGAGTGTGGTTTTATAGGGAAATATCGTCTGTTCATTCGCAGATTTGTTGAGATGTCACTTTATTATGGCAAGAATGATGTCACGTCATTGTGTCAGCCGAAGAATTCAATAATTATGTGCTTACTTAGAGTGCCAAAAAGGTGGGTATCCATGCAGTAAATCTGAATTTGGTATAATTTTACTTTTTTTTAAATATCAGCTTATATTTCAATAACGTATGGGTTTGCGAAAAATAAATTTATTTTTTTTGCTATAATTAAATGGAGGCAAAGAGATTGTTAATTAGAGCTTTGCTAGCAGTGCTGTACTTAATACGTGGTTTTTTATAAATGGTAAATTTTAATTTTTTAAAACAGTTCGTTTCGTAAAACAATTTAATAAAAAATTAAATTGAGTTTAGTTTTTCATTCTTTCATTGATGTCAACTCTTGATTTCCAAGGTCAGGTTGCTGTAAGGCTTCGCCTTTTGATCTCACGGATTTCAGAGATGTTTTTCCCAATTGCATCCCTATTGACCCTTCTCGAAGACCAGTAAATAGAGACAACTTTCTGTATTATTAGGAGAATTCTGCTCCTGTACGGAGGCGGTGACGTCGCCAGTCACCTTATGTCTAGTTAAACTAAATATGGTTTAAGACACCTGTTTAACGCAATGTACAATTATGCTAATGTATTTATTGTTTTTGGACTGTAATACACATTAAAAATTTTTTTGTCATTTGTGATGGATTTTTTAATTATTTTTTCATAATTAGGTGGTTTACGCATTTCTACATCGTCGGGCTTGCTTCCGTTTGTGGCTGCCTTTTTTTTGGATCAAGAGGTATGTTTTTTGTCTACTCTATTCGTAGGCGTGTGTTTGCTCTGCGTTGAATTACTGTCTATCGGAGGATAATGAAGTAAACTTAAATTGCCTATATGGTGGTTAATGCTTCATGGTGTAAAGCATATAACCAACAGATTGGCACAGTTTATAGCTGTCGACTTTGACAACGTTGCTGTATACCGTAACCGGTATACCGGAACAAATGTTGTTTTTTTATTTTACCGAAATTTGTTTCCCTGCACTTAAGTATTAAGCATCGTTTGAACCCGAGATGAAGCTCTGATCACTCGATGTTGTTGCACGTAGACTGGTCCTGTCCTTTATTAATTTACGTTTGGCAGCAGTCTCTAGGTGACTTCAAAAATTAGGATACTTAAGCCAGTGATATATTACAATATAACTTCATATCGAGTATTCTGTAATCTAGCATAGAATCTGGATACAACTCCAAAGTTTAAGATGACGCAAATACTGATATTCTGGCTATGACACGGGAGGAGTAATCATTCTTGAGGATACTCTATATATAAATATATATATATATATATATATATATATATATATATATATATATATATATATATATACCCTGATAATTAGTCATCGCTGTTCAAATTTTGGCGTGCTATGAGGATTCCAAATTGAGGCCGAAACGAGGAATTACACGTAGCTGGCGGTAGTTTTTCTATGTGAATTATTTAACAATTCCTTCTATTCCATTGTATCTAATAATAAGTACAAAATAGTCAAACAACTTCCAGTCACACATCCTGGCGCGTTTCGGCTCTCCATGACCTTCAGCAATGCACGTCGGAAAGCCAACTAACGAGGATCAAAACGCAATGCATATACAATGTATCGAAAATCAGATATTCAGCTTCAAATTTGTATATGATCATTTCGGTTTGATCCTCGTCACTCACTTTTCCATCGTGCACTGATGATTAACATGGAAGGTCGCATAGTGTACATAAATGCGAATGAATGCAGTTTTGCTATTTTGTAAGGCTGGTTATATACAATGGGATTGGTGTTTATCTCAAGCTCGCAAACTTTCTGATTTTAAATAGTGGGTTTTATTTAGATTTAGATATCGTCATCTATCAAGATAGTTTACATATTTCTTTACTGCTACGCTTACCTTGAATTTATGTGCTTAGAGTCAAGGCCGTTAAAACTGCTTCACACTAAGTCAAGATTGTTTCCTTCTACTTATCTGTTTGTAGGACCACATCTAAAAGAACGCGTGGTTGGGCTTTTTAAGGGTGGAAGTAGTTTTTTTCACTTCTTTATAGTTATTGTGTTACCTTGTCTTTCTATTATAATTGGCTTTGCTAAAGTGCTGCTTGGAGGCCTACGTGCCGTGTCGATATAATTTTTTTTTCTAAGCTGTCTTCACTTTTAACTCACTCTTTTATCTTTTCCTGTTTTATGTGATGACATGTTTTGAGTTTCAAAAATTAATGGTTATATGGTGGCGAAGCATTAGTTCATACAATAATATTTGTGAACCGCGACGATGATGATAATCAGGATGATGACGTGGAGTAGGCTGATGACTATAACAATGATGAAGAAGAAGATGATAATAATGATGGTGGTGGAGAGGTTCTTCGTAATGATAAAATTTAAAAAAGTGTTGATTATAATGATGACGAGGACGATGATGAAGATGACGATAATTATAATAATGATAATAATGTTGATGTTGATAAGGATGATGGGGTGGAAAACGAAGATGATTCTAATTTTTGTGGTGATATATTTTATTCTGTTGTTGATGATGACGACGTTCATTTTTTGTCAGTGCTAGTTTGTCATCTTTAATGAAAGCAATTTTTCAGTTCTTTTAAATCAAAATGTATTATTGATTAGCGTTATTATTCGTTTCAAATAACCTTTTAGTTAAAAGTAACTGCTCATGAATTTGGTACAAATAGAAATTGATTTATTAGGTAATGACGTAAAATTCGCAAATCTGTAATCTGGTGGCATATTGTATGTTGGCGAAAACACTAATTGCAACACCATATTTTGAATAATTATCCAATTTTGACGTACTCTAGCTAGTATGTATTAGGTGTTGCGAACCTAGTAACAAATTAGTTCAGTTGTGACCAGAAGGATAAACCAAAGGCAGCATGAACGGAAAGTATAATTTCATGCACATTCGTTTCGTGCTTACTGGCGACTCATCAGTAGGAGCCGGTATTACGCCCTTTAACCACTATATATTTCGTCAAATAATGTGGAAAAATAGGACGGTACAATCTCCTAGACGAATGTGCAAACCTGCATAGTGAAACTAACATCATCTAAAGTCAACGACAATGTGACTTCAAAACTAACTCATACTATATAATATATATACCGAGTCTGTAAAGGATACTAACACTATGGCTGTTGTGTTAGTAATCGATACCAACATTATTGTACCGAAAAGGTATATGGT
>JAQBSW010012093.1:0-17865 GCA_029291075.1 Eudiplozoon nipponicum | reverse complement strand
AGGTCTATAAAATGCCGTTAAGATTATACTGTAACACGCGGCTCCGTGTTACAACCCAACGATGTTTGATACAGTGCTCTTTAAGGTCAAATAGTCTAAATCTGTTCTTATACAATATTCCTTTTAACTGTGATTTTAGAAACAATCTCTGTTAGTTTCAAGCAGTTTTAATCGATATTTCTTGAACTGCAATTTTATATGTAATTAATAGGGTTTTCATTAAATAAACAGAACCGCGCGCGATCCGCGAAGATCACGAGGTGGACTATTGTGTCACTGCGGATTTATTTCGCTTAATTGGATTATTCGTAATTTATGTGAAGGATTTACTGTCCACATAGAAGAATGGATTAATATATTGACATGAATTAAAACCATAGCAAGCAGTGAACTAAATATTTGTGAGTTTTTTTGTCATTGAAGTCTTTAAGCGGTTTACATATTCTTTTTTAGTGATAACTTTTAACATTGTTTCCATTCATGTCATCATGTATTTTCAATCGAGTTTTCGTCATTGAAGTCTTTATGTGGCTTACCCCTTTCTTTTTTAATGATAACTTTTAACGATGACCTTTTCCATATCATCATATGATTTAAATCGATGGTTTAAATACAGTTCTATTCAGACATTTATAAGCGAATAACTGATTGTGCATAAAACATTTCTCTTTGTAAACATAAATCATTAAACTTTTGTCGTCTAGAAGACGGACAATTTAGTTTAACTGTGAATGGTGTTTAAGACCTATTCTTGCATTAAAATCTGTTTTTTATTGTCGACCTTCACATGGTCAGTGTGGACTAACTGTGAATTATATTTCTATTTGCAACATTATATCTAATATATGTATGAAACCAAGTTTCGGTTTTCTCATATCAACCATCCGAAAAGGATCAGAGATTGATTAGGTGCACGGGTAGTAATAATAGCCACCATTGATATGTAGGACGGGTATAGAATAACGAACTAGATACCAACCCCCCAAAACCCCCTACATAAAATGGTGCCCCGGTTCGTCGAACTCACAGCCAGTAAGGAATTAATAAACATCTATATTTTGAGAAAATCAAGCACTTTGGATGAAGGCAACTCCACAGGTTATTGCCTCGGAAACGGCTGCACATTCCCGCGCACAGACGCGACGTTCAATTGGGCGAGGTCACCCTCAACAACTCAGGAGGATCCGCCCATGGAAGTTTCGGAAGACGGGTGGGATCAGCCTCCTCGGCGGCAGTAGAGGCTGAGCACCCCAAGATTGTTGGCCGCTCCACGTCTGATGGCTAGAAGCACGTTGCTTTCACGGTAGAGAGCAATCAAACTATTGTCTTTACAGCGACGGCTCCAGTCAAGTCATGCTTCAAACGCCCAAATGCCAGCAACCATTCTCATCGTCAGTTGCCACTATCAACATCTTTTCTCATCCGTGACGCAACCTCTGGCGAATGAATTCTCATAGACACTGGATCAGATGTAAGCTCACTACGACACAATTATCTCGAACCCACCCACCCAGTCGACACCAGCAGTCTGACCTGCGCCAATGGCTCCAACATAGCGACGTTTGGGGTACGAGTACACACAATCGCGTTCTCCAACTCAAAAAGATGTTTCAAATATACGTTCATCATCGCCAACACGACAAGAAACATCATTGGACGTGACTTTCTCGAACACTTCGACCTAACCATCCGTCCAAGAACGCGAGAGGTAGAGTAACCAGTATCAGTGTTGACAGAGCCAAAATAGTCATTACACGGTATGGCAGAGCAATAACACTTCCTGTAAGGTTAGCCCCCTTCATTGTGTACTATCTTTTATTGTCGGGGGGTGTATGTAACACGCGGCTCCGTGTTACAACCCAACGATGCTTGATACAGTGCTCTTTAAGGTCAAATAGTCTAAATCTATTCTTATACAATATTCCTTCTAACTGTGATTTTAGAAACAATCTCTGTTAGTTTTAAGCAGTTTGAATCGATATTTCTTGAACTGCAATTTTATTTGTAATTAATAAGGTTTTTATTAAAATACAGAACCTCCCGCGATCCAAGAGTATCACGCGGTGAACTATTGTGTCACTGCGGATTTATTTCGCTTAGTTGGATTAATAGTAATTTATGTGAAAAATTTACTGTCCACATAGAAGAATGGATTAATATATTAACATGAATTAAAACCATAGCAAGCAGTAAACTAAAGTTTTGTGAGTTTTTATCATTGAAGTCTTTATACGGTTTGCATACTCATTTTTAAGTGATAACTTTAAACATTGATTCCATTCATGTCATCATGTATTTTCAATCGAGTTTTTATCATTGAAGTCTTTAAACGGTTTACATATTCCTTTTTAGTAATAACTTTTAACCTTGATTCCATTCATGTCATAATGTATTTTCAATCGAGTTTTCTTCATTGAAGTCTTTATGAGGCTTACCCCTTCATTTTAATGATAACTTTAACGATGACTTTTTCCATATCATCATATATTTTAGATCGATGGTATAAATACAGTTCAATTCAGACATTTATAAGCGAATAACTGATTGTGCATAAAACATTTCTCTTTGTAAACATAAATCATTTTAACTTTAGTCGTCTAGAAGACGGACAATTTAGTTTAACTGTGAATGGTGTTTAAGACCTATTCTTGCATTAAAATCTGTTTTATTGTCGACCTAAACATGGTCAGTGTGGACTAACTCTGAATTATATTTCTATTTGCAACATTATATCTAATATATGTATGAAACCAAGTTTCGGCTTTCTCATATCAACCATACGAAAAGCATCACAGACTGATTAGGTGCACGGGTAGTAATAATAGCCACCATTGATATGTAGGACGGGTATTGAATCATGAACTAGATAGCAATCCTACAAAAAACCCTACAATACTATCAATTTGATAAGTTATAACATTACTGACAGCATTTTGCTCAAAAATATATAACAGTTGCCTTGAAATATAGATTTAATATAAGTAAGACCTCATCCGCCTCGTTTATACAACGATCTTTTTTCTAAATAAAGAATATCGGGGCATTTCAATTTCATATATTTCAAAGTCGTTTTAGAGCCAAATTTTTACAACATCACAAAATCAAAATCATTGGTTGATACAAAATTACGCAGCCAAATATTTCTTTCCTTAATACATATAAAATTCGCAAAGAATGAAGTGTGTGCAGAATGCGATCTAAATATACGTTCGATGGAATCTACAGACTTATCTTTGTTGGTTTTATTACCAAACTTCTCTTTACACCGCTTTCCACAATGCAAAAAGTGTTGTGGTAATCCATGTTTGGGTAACACTCGTATATTTGCGGGCTAACCTCTATTGTCGTTTATGATTCTAAGACTGGTTTTTGCTTCAATTTTACTGAAGTTGATAATTTCTTTTATAGAAACGTTTTCTCTACCTAAAATACTCATTTCATACCCGAAATTCTTTCTTTATTGCTCGTTATCTCCATTTGAGTATTTACGCGTCACTTGGTTAACTTGTCTACAACAGGTCTCGGTCGTCCAGACTTTATTCTCATTCGATAAAATGTCATTAGCTCAGATTCAGTCGTGTTCTTTAAAATCAACTTTTACTTTCTGGCATAATCTGAAGCAGCAATTTAAGTAAAGTAATTTAATCTGGTTTGACAATTCGCGCCAAACATTTAACATTTCATCTCCGTATTTGTGCGCTGAAGTCGTCGTAGTTTCATCTTTTGCCAATTCAGCTAACTCTATCCATGTTTTCACTTAGCATATTACATTATTATTACATATTATGTGGCTTCTAGTCCGTTAATATGTGCGATAAATAATAATCTCCGTTTTAAGATTAACTAAAATTTTGCAATTATTTCCTTGTATTATAAAGGCAATTTACATATAGATCACTGAGCACAATAGTTAGTTTCTCAATATCAAAAAATGCCATTAAAGCAGCCATTTCAAATCATGCTCGTTGTACTTGACCGGTTATAAAAGATATAACACATTATTTGTAGCTCAGTATTACGATAATGCATTTAGCAACATATAATTAAAAATCAGGAACCATGGTGGTTTAAATATGTCAGTTAATGTTATTTTACATTTGGCGGAGGATTTATCTTCCTCCACAATGTTATACTAAATGGACGCGCTTTAAAAATAGATAATTTGAGTTTAATAATGGCTTGTGACGGATTGGAAATTTTAGTAAGAGAATTTTCTGTAAAAATGCACACTTTGACTACAGAGTTAGGGATGATTAAGTCACAGCTGGACGACACACATGATAAATACTGAAGGAATCCGCATAAACGACCCAACTAATATAGGTGAATTCAAAAATAGCGACCGCGCTCAAAAGGCTACAGACTGACATATCACGATGTTTTCAACTTAATTGATGAGCTTTTCCGACCGTCATCAGAATTTAAGCCTAAACATACACCCTTCGATGCGAATAGGCCATCGTTGTGGTTCAAAACATTTGAAGCCTCTGTTCGAACGCAAGATATTTCATTAGAACAACCTATTTTGCACTTGGCTTTCCAGAAATAAGATTACCGGGCAGTTTTAGTCCTATTGGAATTGTCTGTCGAGCAGACTTATGTAGAGTATAAAATAAAATTTTTGGATCACTTCCGGGTCAGGTCTCAGGAGATGTTTTCAGAATTGTGCAGACTGAAGCCATTACCATGTGTGAGGCTCGTTGATACCACGGCACGCATCAAGCGGTGGTTGGCCAAGCTGACTGGGTCATTTCCCGGGTTGCATTCGCATATATCCATCATGTTTATGCCGCTGAATTTTATCGAATAAGGCGCAATATCGATCGCAAAGTGAGGCCTGAAAGAACTAATTCAGGCTCTTCGAAATTCGGTCGTAATGATGAACAAATTTGTTGCTGCGACATCATCATTGGTCCCGTTACAACATCCATCAGGAGCGACATACCGTTTTGGAATTCCTCGCGGCATAATCATCACGTCCGTGACAGACGGCGACAGCCAGTTTTTTTAAAGCAAAGTTAACATATAAAGACACCAGCTGTGACATATACATCGCTTATCAGTATAGTTCTCTTAGAGATCAGCAGGTTCAATAGGAATTAGGGTTCACCATATCATCAATAATTATAGTTGAGAGCATGCCCAATATATAAATCTCTTGGAGGCTCAGATATATAGATCGAGAGAAAAAGAACAACAGAGCACCCTAAAACGTTTTCACAATCAGACGGCCTTCGAAGAAAAATTAATATGGAAAAAGTTTTCACACGTACAGATTTTTATTAAAGTTAAACCTTTAAAACTCAACAGCAGACAGTCAGTAATAATGCCATTGGATACTGTAGCTGATGCGGCATAATCATCACGTCCGTGACAGACGGCGACAGCCAGTTTTTTTAAAGCAAAGTTAACATATAAAGACACCAGCTGTGACATATACATCGCTTATCTGGCGGCAAAATCAGTATAGTTCTCTTAGAGATCAGCAGGTTCAATAGGAATTATGGTTCACCATATCATCAATAATTATAGTTGAGAGCATGCCCAATATATAAATCTCTTGGAGGCTCAGATATATAGATCGAGAGAAAAAGAACATCAGAGCACCCTAAAACGTTTTCACAATCAGACGGCCTTCGAAGAAAAATTAATATGGAAAAAGTTTACACGTACAGATTTTATTAAGTTAAACCTTTAAAACTCAACAGCAACAGTCAGTAATAGTGCCATTGGATACTGTAGCTGATGCGGCATAATCATCACGTCCGACAGACGGCGACAGCCAGTTTTTTAAAGCAAAGTTAACATATAAAGACACCAGCTGTGACATATACATCGCTTATCTGGCGGCAAAATCAGTATAGTTCTCTTAGAGATCAGCAGGTTCAATAGGAATTATGGTTCACCATATCATCAATAATTATAGTTGAGAGCATGCCCAATATATAAATCTCTTGGAGGCTCAGATATATAGATCGAGAGAAAAAGAACATCAGAGCACCCTAAAACGTTTTCACAATCAGACGGCCTTCGAAAAAAAATTAATATGGAAAAAGTTTCCACACGTACAGATTTTTATTAAAGTTAAACCTTTAAAACTCAACAGCAGACAGTCAGTAATAATGCCATTGGATACTGTAGCTGATGCGTCGGTATTGCCAATGACTTGGCCGGTAAATAACGTAAAACCTAAGAGAGCAAATTTGCATCGGGCACGTCGATAGTGACTGCGGGTGAATGGGACACTAAATTATTAATAAATGAAGATATCTACATTATGTCTATTGGTGAAGCGAATACTCAAACGCATTTATTGGGACTTGATTTCATTAGAAAATGGGTTAAAACGATAGATCGTGAAAATAAAGATATATGACTCTCGAGGCCGAAAGCACAAATTCAATAAATTCGATATTAAGTCCTAAGGTGCAAGAGGAGACCAGATGTCTCCTGGATAGTGGAAAGAGTTTCAACGTCAATTTTATTAATATATTTTAACTCCCAGAATGTCAACGGTCGATCGTTTTATACTATGGCTAGAGTTAAATGAAGGTTACGAACAACAACATTTTGTTGTGCATCTCCGTAGAAACAAGCAGCGGCGATACGAAAAACACAAGCGATACTAGAGGCTGGCGTTCTTTAACCATTCTCGTTTGTTTTTCGAATTCCCATGGATCTTATGACATGATGACTTTTGGATCATCAGTAATTTTGCAAACTCGACCGGTAAGGACCTTAGTCTGCACCTGCGCAAATATGATTTGAATTATAATTAGTCCCAAGGTTGATTCTTGTGAAACTCCAATTGTAACTGTTATTGACTTTGATATCAATCTGTCTACTTCATTATTTATTTTATAAAAACACTATTAATTACACATAAAATTTCAGTTTAAGAAATATCGATTAAAACTGCTTGAGACTAGAAAGGATTGTTCCTAACATCACAGCTAAGGGAAATATTGTTTAAGGACAGAGTTAGAATATTTGACCTTAAAGAGCACAGCGTTTGTAAAAATTGACTTTCGTTGGGTTGTAACACGGAGCCGCGTGTTACAATATAAATGATACCTAAGTAATGTAAATATACTCGTATCGATATTCAATGGGTTAATTTCCTTAATAATAGTTTCAAAAGTTATTGAGTCAAAAGCATTTGATATATAAATAAAGAAGAATAAGGCATCCAAATTTTTTCATCGAGCGTGATTACATTTTTCCACTCGGAAGTTATTGTTAAACGAATTAGTTCAAGTGAGATCAGAAGGATGAAATATTAAATTTTCAAATACTTATTCCAATTCACGGATAAATTCATACTCAGTTTTATTCTCTGATAATATAAGCTTTAATTTCTCTTTATATTTAAAGTAATCATTTAGAATTTTGTATCCTAGTCTAGGATTGTTTTTTAGTTTATCCAGAATGATCCTTACTGAAATTTGACGGATTGCTAATAGAGATTAATTAATTTTATTATCAAATAAATCAAACATTTAAAACAATACTATTGATAGGACTATATCTCAATACATTATCTCGTTGAACTATTAATTTTAATATTTTTTTATCTAATTTTTCGGTATTGTATCCGTAAACGTAGTCTTATATAATGGATTACATAATAGTTTTGATATAAATAAATAGATCCACCAGTTTTCATAAAATAAAAACATGCATAATCAAACTTTTCACTTAATTCTAGGAAAATAGCATTTAATTCTGAAACACTGCATATCCACATATTCAAAAGAAAGTTTCTATTGTAGCTGCAAAGATTGCTCTATCGTAAAATTAATTGTTTAAGATCCAATTCTATAAAGGAATTAACGACATTATAACTGTGCCAGTTAACCGATTTCATTTCTAAATGGGCATAATCTAAGCATTCTAAACCTCTTGTTCATTTGTTTCTAATTTGCCTTAGATCATGATAAGAGAAGAGATTGGTCATTTTGCAATGATGCATTTTATTAAAATCGCCTCCATCAATTCATAAACTTTAAAATCCAGAATAGATTGAAAAAATCGGTAAAAAGAATATCAATATTTGAGTTAACATACACAATTCAATAGACCGCCGCTTAAACAAATCGTCAGTTTGTATTGTTATAAAATCTGTTATAGCATTTTGTTCACTATCATGTAACATTTTCGCATTAATTAATGATTTATTCTAAATGAGGCATTCTCCACCTCGTTTATCCAACGATCTGTATTTCCTAAATAAATAATATCTTGGCAATTCAAATTCATGTTTTCCAATGTCATTACTGAGCAAATATTCAGTTAATTTTATAAAAGCGAAATCGTTGCTTTTTATAAAATTATATGGCAAACTTTTTTTGTTCATAATACTTCTAAAATTTGCATAAAATAATAAGTTTATATAATATGACTTTTCTATATGGTTTACGATATCTAATTATCTATCTTCTTCGGTTTCTTTAAAGTTATTTCGTTGGTTTTAATAACTAAACCTATCATTTCCCCGTATTCCACTATTTCCAAAAGCAATAGACTCACAAATATTCCGCTTTTCGTCATATTTGTATCTACTGATGAACTTCGTATGCTGGATTTCAATGATTTTTATGGTTCGTGTTACGAATTATTTTTCAACCTTATTTTTTTGGCCGATATCCTTCGAAGAAATGTTTTGTTTCTTCCTACGAAACCTTTTTGGAATTAGTGTACTTACACTATTTTGTTACTTGGTTCTAATTGGATGTTTAGCGGCCGTTTATTTAGTTTATAACAATAGATATTTGACCATCAGAACTTTAGCCCACTCGGTAAAATTTTATGATCCCTGCGTCAACTCAATTTTTGATAAAATCTTTCAGTTTTCCAATTTCCCCTGGATCTGCATTCCTATCATGATCAAATAATATTAACTGCATGTGCTTGACGTTAAGTTTCGTAACTTCAATTACCATCACATTTAATAATTCTTCTCTAGATATATAATTTTTGATGGCGTATATTTATCTGTTGTTATCACTACCATCTTCATCCATGGCTGAACATCTATCTTTATTTTATCTAATTTTGTATTCCATACCGCTGTCAAATCGTCAATTTTGGCATTAAGGTGTCATTGCGATTTTCAGTTAGAACCAATTTTGATGCGTATAAAAATATCAAATTCTAATTTGGCCATTTTATTTTTGACTACATCACTTTCTTCTTTTAAGTATTTCAGGGAAATTTGAAGTCCCTCTGCATTTTTTTAAATATCAGCATTCAATAAGATTGAAGCCATTTTAAACCGCGCGAAAACATATGTCAAAAAGTCTATATTAACGCAAGATTTTGCAAGTATATTAGTAATCTCGGCCTAGTGATCAGTTTATGGACAAAGCGTGTATGCACAATGTAGACGGTCTCAACGTTATGGTCTAAACCACGTCTTTTCTGTCCCTCTTCTTTGCCAAGGCTTCTGAATAATTAGCTACGGGAGGCTTGCAGTATGCTGCGGCACAGCAGTGTCCTCGGAGTATTTCGTCGGACCGCCAAGCATTGTCGGATATATTGGCAGTGCTCCTATTTTGGATATCCTTCTTAATTATTCGTAGTATTTACATGTGGACAGACTATAGAACCTAATAGTACATGTTTGCAATTTGCATATATTGAATCGCTGTGAAATTGGGGAAAACCACAGCGAAAATACAGTAGAGATCATCGAATATGCAATGTTCTTCGTTTAGTGATGTCATGCTGCAAATGGGAGGAGTCGTCGTCTATCTTTTTGGCAAGCTCGGGTCTAATATTTAACACATTAACCTTCAACGTTGATCATTGATTTAACCCAAAGATCAATGTTTAAATGTTTTATCTCTATTCTTGTGATTTTTGAGCATTTATAAAACAATTTTTTTGAATTAATAAATTTACTAATAGTGCCATTTTCCTGAAAAAAACCGAAACAAAATTTTATCAAATAAAAGAAACTTTTAGTTATGACTTTCTTCCCAAGTTTCTCCAAATGAATATATCTATATTTATATATTGAAAGGCCAATCAAATAGAAAAATATAATCGAGAAAAAAGTATGATGTAAGCAAATAATCGAGCAATTGCAAGCAACACCTCAATATCAAGCTCAATGCCCGAACATGCTTGCATAAATCTGGCTGCTGTTTGTGTACCAATAAAGCTTCGTATAGGGCTAACTCCTTTCTATTATTACATTTGACAATTATCATAAATGCTATCTCCGGAGAACATCGTGTTTGGTTTCATTGATATGTTGCGCAATTACAGACGTGTATTTACCATTTGATTTAAAACAGGCGTTAAAGTTGCAATATTCTCTCATTCAAGTAATTAACCGTCTGGTCGATCGGCCTACGTAAGTTGGTCGACAACTTGTGCCTGTATATTCGTGAATAATATTTGCTGTCGACACTAACAGCTGTTTCTTTTTGCTTGGTGGTAAAGGCAAGTGTGTTATCTTAAATAACACCCATAGGTTAACTACATTGAATGTAAGTGTTAATGCCGAATCATATTTTGTTATTGCTATCCGGGAGACTGAATTCCCCTTAAATTGGGCATTCAGAGAGATTGCATTCTTTTCTTATACGAAATACGTCTTTTTCTCTTTACTTCCCTTTTGAATAATTGATTCAATTAATTGTCTATGATAGTCGTCAGAGATTAAATAGTTTAATGCTTTATTATTTTCGTTGTCTTTATAATGTGGAATAACCAAAATGTCAATTCTTGAAAATCAGCAACGAACAGTTGATAATTTATATAAAAACGACATAAAACTGCTGTAATGCAAATACGGTGCACACCAGATTGGCTTGTATTAAATTATTCTATTTAATTTATCATTATTGTTTTTCACTAATAGCACATCTAAGAAAGGCAGACAATCGACTTCCTCGTGCTCTGAAATGAAGCCGATATTCTTATGCGCTTTGTTGAATCTTTGAAACAAGGTTTGTGATTGTGACCTGTTCTTAAGGACAATGAAAATATCCGTCACGTAACGTATATATTGAGCACATTTCCTCATGTCACTCCTTATTGTTGTTCTCTAGATGCCCTAGAAAAATCTCATCCAACACTGGAGATAGGGGCTCTCTATTGCCACACCATCTGTTAGTATATAGATGCTTCCATTAAAACGTAATCGTACTTCTTTCTTGCATAATAAGATACGCTTGCATAGAGTGTGACCTGGCACCGGTAGTGGTAATGTCTTGCTCTACTGCTTGGACTATAATATCAATGGTTTCGTCAATTGGAACATTTTTAAACATAGACGTAACATCAAAATATATCATTATCTGGTTTTAACATTTATATCTTGAATTTTGTTTACAAACTCAAAGGAATCGGAATAACTATCTAGTAGATTGCGCAATGGTTCAAGTATATGGACTAAACATTTGGCCAATGCAAGAAACGGAGAATTGACCATTAATAAAATTGGCCCCATATTACAAACTTTTTTGTGTTTTTGGAAATCCGTATATTTGTGAAGGAAGATAAATCCTCCGCCAAATGTAAAATAACAATAACTGACATATATAAACTACCATGGCTGATTGTAACGAATTTTATTTAAAAAGAATTTTTTTCTTTTCATTTTTCAGAACATTTTTTGTTTAAATACTTGACCATGAATTGTGCGCCATTTTTTTTAGTTTTTGAGTGTCTCGCACCTCGACTGGTCATAACATCTTTTGGTCTGCTGCAATTTTAACATTATTCTCTAGTAACACGAATATATATTTACAATATATTCCTACTATAATTGCCTTTTATTCTGTAATTGATAGCACACATGGAAGGGACGTTCTGGAACAGGTAATTTGATAATTCTGTTGTTCACGTATATCTCTTTCCAGATTATTTGTTCGTGAATTTTAGCGATACAACTTTCGCATTCCGATTACCTAACATTAAGTGTCGATTTAATTATTAAACTAACGAGACATGGAAGCTAATATGAAATTTGAGGACACAAGTAGATTAGTGCAGGATATCGCGGATTTGAATCTAGCGTTGTGAATGAAAATATAAGCATATCAGACTCTACTGTAAATTTTAGGACTTCAAACGATCTGGCATCTATGGGGCTCTGAGACTCGAATAGGTTAGAGGCCTCTAAACATTGTTGGTGTGGATGATCCAACTGGCTTAAGGTTCCGTACCATTGCCTTATTAATTAAGCCGGCATATCTCAAGATCTTAATTTAATTTACTACTTTGCGCTCAACTTTGTATATTTCATCTGATTTATACTCTAGACGCGTGAATTTTATATTGTCATTCAGCAAGTCTTCCATTTTTGTAGATTGTCATATTTGTCCATTATAACAACGCTCTTGCCTTTATCATCGCGTAGTATTTTGATGTATGTATTTCGGGTAATATCGTTAAGTGCATTTAAATGTTGATTTGTCGATGCATGCTATTATGATAGATTCTCTGCTTTATGCATCGGTTAAATATTATATTCCGTTTATTGTAATAATTGCGCAAATAAATTGGTAAATGTTTGTTTACAGTTTAATTTTAGTAGGTTAGCAGAAAACAGGTTATAATTATTAAAAACAAGATTATGATTTATATTAATGTTACATCTTTGTATACATGTGCTAAAATTGATGAAATCATTTATGTGAAAGTCCACGAGCTAGGTCACACTCTACGCAAGCTTTCCTTTTTATGCACAAAAAATGTGCCGTTCCGTTCTAATGGAAGCATTTATAAAGATACTGATGCTATTGCAATCGAAATCTCCCTACCTCTAGTGTTTGCTGAGATTTTCCTAGGCTACCTAGAGATCACATCAGTAAAGAATAATATAAATGAATGTATTCAATACATAGGGTAAGTTTATAATATTGTGCTTGCACTTCAAATTAAGTCGCGATCAAGAATATTGTTTCAAGGTTAAATTAAGTCTATAAGTATATCCGCTTCATATCAGAGCATGAAGAAAATGGCTCTCTGTCTTTCTTGTTTGTATTAGAATAGATACTAATGGTTTTCTATCTTTTTTTGCCTTTCAATTTCCAGATTCTTAAGAAGAAATTGCAAAAAGAAACGATTATTGTATCTGAAAATATTTCTTTTGATTTTCACATGGAAACGGTACTTATATATATATATATATATATATATATATATATATATAGGAAGAAAAATAAATTAATAATACAGTGAATAATGACCATTTATTTCTAGATTACTAAACTTCACTTTAAAATCTTTCATTTATATACATCCTGGATTTTCATTTGATTATGTGGATGGCAACAGATCTGATTAAGTTTTACTCTATTTATTGTTTGGGGTGATTAGTAAGTGTGTATGCGTATGTTTCTGTTTGTTCCTGCTTGCATGTAAATGTCTCTCTCGCTGTATTGCAAAGTAATATCTGGGATCTGGTCATTGTTGTTTTCATGGATTGAGAGTTAACCAACTTTTCGCATTATTGGCTGTTACGTGTACGAGTGTTATTTTTTCGAGTGTAGTATTTTGTTTCCCCTTGTTCCGAAATGTTGTATTGTCCACTTGGTAACAGCGCTGGTGAGGATAGCAGTGAAGTGAAAAAACAGCTGCTCATACAAGGGAAGAAATTTCAAAACAATATTAATATTCAACACTGCAATCCGCACCTGCGCTGTTACCAAGTGCACGAAATAAAATTGCGGAACACGGGTAAAATAACAACCGTACACGTAACAGCCAACAAAGTGAACAATTAGCTAACTCTCAATCCATTTTAATGTAAGAGGTTCTGCGGGCTAGTCGTCTATTTAGTGATGCTGTACCTTCCTAAATATGCATGGTAGCTGTTTTGTAAGATCCGTGTTCAAGATTAGTACCTGGCCCTTTTCCGGAGGGTGATGTGAGAAGGCTCAGTCGAAGTATCATTCTTTCATTGAGCACAATGTTGCAAAGCAAAGATCAAAATCGTATAAAAGTAGTCACAATAAACACAAATTAAAAATCCAGAACGTCTCGGCAAAACTGACACTTTGTGTAAACGGGAAAGTATTAAAAATATAGAAGTCCAGAATGTTTTAGGAGGGAAGTTTAAATTCAATGATAATTAATGAAATGCAAAAAAATTAAAATTCCAGAATGTCATAGGAGTATAATTTCGATTTATTGATAATCAATGAAAAGCACACAAAATATAAATCCTGAATGTCTTAGGAGTATAATTTAGATTTAGTGATAATCAATGAAAATCACACAAAATATAAATCCAGGTTTTGAGCTTCATCACACAATAATCCACTGTATGCTAGGTTTTGAGTGTTATCACACAATAATTCACTGTATGCTAGGTTTTGAGCCTTATCACACAATAATCCACTGTATTCTAGGTTTTGAGCGTTATCACACAATAATCTACTGTATGCTACCGGCGTATTGCACGCGGGTGTGTTTTATCATTAAAGAAAAAAATTAAATTTGCCGTTCAAGAAATCTCAATTAAAAATGCTTGAAACTAACAGAGATTGTTGCTAAAATCACAGTTAAGAGAAATATTGTGTAAAACCAGAATTAGCCTAGGTGACCTTAAAGAGAAATATATTTGTCAAAATTGAGCTTCGTTGGGTTGTAACGCGGAGCCGCGTGTTACAATATAATTGGAAGAAAAGAACATTAATAATTAATAATATAATTATAAATATACTGTATAATATTCGAAGACAGTGGATATTATATATATATATATATATATATATATATATATATATATAAATGTCTTCTTTTAGATAATTCAGAAGAATATGAAAAAGAAACGGTTTTTTATGATAAAATTTCCCTTCATCTTTGCACATAAAAAAGTTACTATAACATTTATTAACGGTCGCATTCTAAATTTATAAATATATTTTGCGACTTGCAATTATATAAACAGTATGTTTACTTTTGCTATTTGTGTGAGATAATTATGTATCTATTCAGGCAAATATTATTAAAAAGTTTACTAATATTTGAAGTTCTTTCCTTTTCTTATCCGTCGAATGAATTGTCCATATCAATTTCCCTTTCACTAAATTCCTTCATTTAGGCAGTCCATTCAGTTTACTTCTTCGTTTTAGTTTTCATACAATGTACACTCATTTGTAATTGTTATCCTATAATACGCTCGAAGCCCTAGGAATTCAATTTAGTAATGTTATTCTGAACAGTAAGCTTCAGCAGATATTTCTCATCGGATATCACTGATCGCAAATGCGTTTAAATTCTAACTGCTAGTTAAAGCTCACTTGGTCTTATAATATATGACCAACTAATAACCGCCAGCCTAATGCGAAATAATTATGAGCAGTTTTGCAGTATTTCAAAGGACCAGCATTGATCGAGATGGAATAAGCAAATTAGCTGAGCAATTTTACATGGTTTAACATTGTCAAACCCTCGTACTAGCATGGCAAAATTCCCAAATTTATTGTTCTTGTCGCTTAAATCCACTTGCTAGTAATACAAATAGATAAAATGATCAAGTATGTTGTATCGAATTTCTTTTACATCTTTAAAATCACCTGGAATCTAACATCAGCAAGAAATTAAGGATTTAGGCATAACTTCTTAAAAACAAATTTTGAACTCTTCGCGCGCGGTTTAAAATTGCTCCGATTTTGTTGAAAACCGAAATTGAGAAAATCGTTGCGGACCTTGAGAACTCTATGAAGGTGCTGAATAACCAAATTGGAAACTGACGTTGATGTGTATGCTGCGAAATTGGACCAAGCGAAAAGAATAATGAAACTTTAAGCGCGCAAATTGTAGAGTTGACTGAGGCTCTACATTTGAAGATTACATATAGATGTTCAGCCTGGGTAGAGTTGGCTGATATAACAGCCGAAGACGATACGCCAATCAAAAATAAAACATCAGGCGAAGAAATTCTAAATATATTAGCGAATGAAGTCTTGGAGCGGAATAGCAAACGAAACCAGCTAATTTATTCAATCTTGACAAAAATGCCGACTTAAAAGACGCTTATAAACTAAAAGTTGTGATCAAGGACACGACACAAGCTGATATTGCTAAATGATATCGGGTAGGCAAACGGTCTGATAGTCCAAGAACTGTTGTGGTAAAATTATCAAAAATGCCAACGAATATACAGATTGAAGCCATCAATAAGAAGAAAGGTGAGAACCCAAATTTTCATAGCATATTTATTGGACCTGACAAAACATTTCTCAAACGGAAATTGCAGAAGCAAAAAAAACTAAAGAACATTCAGGAGCGGAAACTGTCTATTTCAAATCACGCTATTATAAGGAATTCGCTAAACGAAGCAAAAATATCAAAAAACCATGTATCGTTACTCAATGTTGTGGACAGCGGAGGGAGGAGAAGTATAGCCTTAAAACCTCGCTTAAGAACAATGAAGAAACCAACAAAGCTGAACCAGAAAAGTCGATAACTGTTTAGATAAGTCGTATACTACACATACTTTATTTTATGCCAACTTTAGAAGTGTTAAGAACAAAAACATTTTGCTGTGTAATTTTGTAATAAGTAACGATTTTTATTTTATAATATTATCTGAAACTTGGCTCAACAAGGACATTGAAAACCACGAATTTGACATTCCTCACTATTCTTTATTCAGAAAGGACAGATCGCTGGATAAAAGAGGTGGAGGAGTACTCATTTATTGTAAATCTGTATTTAAGGCGAAAATTTTACATACTAGTGATGATAATGCTATCATTGATTTCTTATCTATACAATTTGATAATCTGATCTTAACAGCGGTTTACAGACCGCCGTATGCTACTTTATTTGATGATCAAACATTTACCAATTCTTTTCAATCTATCTTTGACTGCCATGGCTATAATGTAGTGGTAGGTGACTTTAATAAGTTACAGGACTGTGAATTATCCAATTTTTTTTCTAACCATGATCTCAAGCAGATTATAAATGAATCAACTAGAGGTTCGCAATGCTTAGATCATGTATATTTAGAAATTGAAATGGTGAAATCGCACAGTTATGAAGTTGTCAATTATTTCAAAGAATTGGACCATAAACAAATTATTTTACAATGGAAATTCTTGAGTGGCATAACACAGAAACTAAGTTATGAAAATGCACACGTGCACTGTTCCAGAATCAACTGGAATTTCTTTAGAGAATTAAGCATACTGATTGATTATGAGAGTTTTTGTTTCTTGAATACTGATGAATTTGTTTCTTCTGTTTCATCGTTATTATCTGTTTTATTTCAGGCATCTACGTTTACGGACATTATACCGAAACGGATTAATAGGAAATTGTGTAAACTAAGAATTAAACGAGATAATATAATAAAGTGTAGTCTTATTAATAGTATTAAACAAATGAAGTTAGATTCCATTGATAACGAAATTAATTCATCACTGCTAATAATTCGTCAAAGATCAGAACGAATTATTTTGGCCAAAATGAAGAGTAATCCTCGATTAGGATTTAAACTCCTCACAGATTACAGTAAATACAAGGAAAAGTTAAAGCTTATACTACCTGTGGATAAAACTGAGTCTGGATTTCTCTGTGAATTGGAGGAAGTATTTGTCAATTTGATATGCAATCCACAGAATGAGAGAACTTTTATAGAACTATCAGATCCTTTGGGAGGCCAGGAACCAGGACTTGTTATTGACAGTGATGAATTGATAAAATTGATGTTAAAAATCAAATAAAAAAAACAAAAAGATCACCTTGGTATTTCGATTGATAATCTGATTCAATTACCCTTAACATTTAGGAATGCACTCTGCAACTTTATAAATAGAATTTTGAAGGATGGGAAATTACCAATCGATATATTAACGATTGTAGCTAAGCCGTTGCCAAAAGTTAGTAAGCCAA
>JAQBSW010012092.1:10000-17870 GCA_029291075.1 Eudiplozoon nipponicum | reverse complement strand
TAGAGTTTATTATGATCCGGTGCGTAATAGCAGCTGTGCATTCACCGTTTACCTGTCATTGCCGTTTAAATTCCGATGTTCTTTTTCTCCGGATATTAACCGTCTGGTCGATCTGTCTATGTAAGCCGATCGACAGCTTACGAATATATATTTGCAAATAATATTATAGGTCGAAATTATCTGTTTGTTTTCTTTAATTTTTGGCACATTCAAATGTGCTATCTTATGAAATGCGCGAAGTTTAACTACATTAAATTTGCATTTAATACGGAAAACTGTCTTTTTTGAATGAAATATTTATGTAGATTGCTCACGATGCTGTTCGTAAATATGTTAGCCTCTTTTAGTTTCGCTATTTAAACAATTGAATCAAGCATTTCTTTAGGCTAGCCATTCGTTTTAAGATTATTTTCTGCTTTAAAACATACTGTACAATGTAATTCTGAACAGATCAATATAATAATCTATGAAAAGCTGCCGTGAAATGTTGATAGATTTTTTTGAAATGACAAAAAATTTCTGTATTACAAATATGGTATGGACCAGGTTACTCTATTGCAAATTGTTCTATTTAATTTGCCATTAACATCTTTTTTTGGTAGAATATCGAAGATCGAACAAGAAATTGAAATTGTTTCAAATTTTAATAAGCGCTTGCGTAGATTTCTTCACTGTGACTGGTTTGCAAGAACCAGTAAAATGTTATCGACATCATGAAAATTTATTTATATCTCTCTGTAATGATATTTTCTCTGCCAATAATAGAACTATGTGACTCCCTATAGCCACATCAACCATTTAATTAAAGAATCCATTAAAAAATTAACATATTTCGTGCGTAACAACATAAGTACCAGTAGAGTACAAGCTTCGACAAGGATGCTAATACTTTTTCTTCTACTGCATGAAATATAAGGACAATTGATTCTTCAAAAGGAAACTTTGAAAAACTACATCAAATTAATAGGCACCAAGATGCACGCTTACTTAGATCAATTTACGTTGGCCGATTTACCAGATGATTAATTAAGGCACAGCAAAAAAGCATTACAACATAAACGTCTGTTGAAAATTGATGGCGTATACACGTGTGCAAATGCACAATAATTAGATGCAATCTCATACGTTTGCTTATCATATTTGTTTTTGGAATAGTGACAAATTAATATAATAGAAATGAGTTATATATTTATAAGGCGGTGGAAATTAACGCAATTCAATTTAATTTATATAAACGGAAAACACGTTTGCGCATTATATCTGAACTGTAGGTGATGTACACAAATGATAATATGCTCTCCTAATTTACACTTTCTTGTGTTTTAAATTTCTTTTTGTTTTAAACTATATATATATATATATATATATATATATATATATATATATATATATATATATTAGAAACTTTGGACCTAAAGAAAATTTACTAGTTCAAAAAATTGTTGAAGTCAAAGATCATATTGTGACCGTGAACTAATAAGTTATTCTATCAGACTCCTTATAACGCCAAAGTTACATTGTTAAATAAATTGATCAAGAACGAACAAATGGGAAGACTTTAACTGAATAAAAATGTATGGTAAACAATTAGAATGCAGAAGGGATATCGAGATTCCCACATGTAAAACATCACTAAGGAAAAAGTAATACAATCAATATTGAGAGCTGCTTTTAGGCGGATTTCTGGAAATACACCTGGCAATTACGTGTGGACTAATCACTCATCCCAAAGTATAACACATTAACAAATAAATATTAATTTAATTGCAACGAACACATCTTTGACAACCCGAGCATCGCTGCCTTAATAATTAATCATTTTTAGTGCGTATCCCCGGGTTAATTGTATTATGACTTGCTAATATCATTCAATTTTTGATAACCATCTAATTTGTGCATTATTCTTGTAAAGCAACTTGCATTACTGGTTAAAAGTGTCTTTTTTAAGTTGATGAATCGCGGAATATTTGCCGTAAAATATTGTGTCTTGAACATAAACAATTTAGAAGGGAAATATATTCGGCTTCACGACAGATGAGCTCTAATCAGTTATATTAGCCTCGTCACCTGCAGCAACACGATTCTTTTAGGAAACTCTTGATCATGTATTCGGATGCATCGATGCTAGTTATTCTTTGACGTACAAACCCTTACGCTCTGCACACATGTGTATGAAAACGGCAAATGGTGCCGCTATTTATTTTACCGCCAACCAATCGATGCCTAATTTCCAGCTGCACTCTCCAAGTAACCCGGTGATGAGACTTAGTTTAGGAGGTCATAGTCTAAAAGTCTGCCTCAGTTAACTGTAAACTGATTTCTTCAATATGGACTAAATTTAATTTTTGTGTGCTTTTCTAAATAAATTTGCATGTGCCATTTGTTTAAAACGGTGTAACTGAAGCGTAGTTCACAGGATGCATATTTTGCACGGCGCTATAACTTTTGGACTGGAAAGTAAGTTGAAATAGGAAAGAAAAAAGTGTATTTTTGGCGTGAGGGCTGCGGGTCAACAGTGCGATAATTTTATGATATTGGTTGGGCTTCAAGGCGATGTGATAAAACACTTTATTTCGATGCAACTTCTGGAAGCTATATTTTACTATTCCCTGTTACCGGTATTTAATTAAAAATTTGCAAATAGTGTGACTTGATTCGCATTAATGCGTTCACCACCGGGCTCGATTGATAAGCGTAGGCGAAAGAAACGCGTCAAAACATACATCTGATAGTAGTTTTAATATGTTGTTGGGATAATTTTTAAATGATATTAGTTTTTTATCAAGTTTAAATAGTAAATTCAAATAGATTTGAGACTGTTTGTTTGAATAACGCATTTATGAATAGTAGAATTATTATCACTTATAGCTCCGTAATTAATTGTCAATTTACATCTGTAATGACAATCTCAGGCACGTTATTTGGGCTCATAACAACAGAAAGACAATGATGAATTGTTTTCTGTCATGTAAAATATGTTTAAATGATCATTTGTTGCGCAGGCAGCGATAGCCTTTATTTAAATAAAGGTTACAAGCATGATATGAACCACAATTTCGTTATATATTTTCCCTCACAGAACAAACTGTGCATTATAATGTGTGGAAAAGGCAATTTATCCAGTAGACTGGTTTCGTACTTATTAGGAATTATTCAAGTGTTGACTACAATTTTGCTACCGCCAGGGCTCTTACCCGGGTACGTATACGTGTTGGCTTAGTTGTTCGAGTCACAGACGCCAAAGCAGACGTAGGCGGGTTCGAGCCCAGGCAGCGGGAAAATTGTAGACATCAATTGAAAAATTCCTAATAATCTGCCTCAGACTCAGGCTACTTTTTCACACCCATACACAATCTTGGTGTGACATATATATATATATGTTGCTTAACATATATATATATATCTCTGCTATATATATATATATATATATATATATATATATAGATATTTATATATATATATGTTAAATTTTATATAAGATCGCGACCTTAATTTAAATAAATAAATAAATAAAATATGCATCAATATCGAGTGTGCGCTTTAAGAATTTTATATTTATAGCATGTATATATATATATATATATATATATATAACCTATATATATATAACATAATTTCCTGAGTGTGATGGTATCAGGTCGTTATCTTTACATTCGTTTCCCGATAGTGTAATTACTTCTGTTTGATATATTCATTAAAAGGAATTTGCGTTTGCTTAGTGCTTTCATCTTTCGAGCTGATACCCCAAATAACCGTTATGGGACAATTGATAGCATTCGTAGGTCGGTAATATCTAGACTGTTTTACATATCCAGGAGCACAGCTTGTTTTCGGAAAATCTTCGTTCATAAACATATCCGGAAAGCAGTGTAAGGAACTCTTAAGAATCACGGGACCAGTGGGAACCCATCAGTCAATTAAAAAGTAAGCTGTGCATCTTGAAATGTGGAGGAGACACTTGATGTTTATTCCAATAGTACAACTTGATTCATGGAATTGTATATTTGGTGTTGCGCATCTAGTTACAAATTAGCTCAAATATGATCTGAAGGATAAACCAAAGGCAGGGTGAGCTCAACGTATAATCTCATGTGCAAATTCCTTCCGTGCTTACAGGCGACTCATAAGGAGGAGCCAGTATTGCGTCCCATACCTACTATACATTTGTGTGAGGAATGTCGAACGATTGGACTGTACAATCTTCTGTGCAGATGTGTGAACCTGAAGAATTGGAGCTAATATCATATAAAGACTTCGATAATGCGACTTCAGAGCCAACTCACTATAAAAAATATAGGTATCCAGCCTGTAAACGGTACAAAATTTATGGTTGTTGTAGCTGTACCTGATACCAAAACTATCATAGTCAAGTCGTTACACGAAACCAAATCAACGGTAGCATAAGCGTGATTTTCAAAGTACTGGAGCTAGAAATAATTAAAGTTTGTGTGGCATTGCATTTTCTAGTTATAAAAAGGTGAATTAAGCGTTCGACTAATTGAAGGCGACTACGAAACAAACACTGTACAGAAGAACGACACAAAAACAGAGAAATAAACTTTTTATACAAAGTAAACACTTTCCCTGTTATTTGCATGTAAAACGTGCTAGGTTAACACTAAATTACGTAAAGAAAATGTCAACCAGTAATTCTATTAATATCTTTGTTAATCTAACACAATCGGTGCCACATAGCTGGTATTATAATGTAAACAAACATACCTTGCACCGTCAGCTATAATGTGCTTAGTCCGTTAGGCATAATTGAGGTTTCTACCAAGATAGATTTAGATAATAAAAAAATTGACCTTAGCCTAACGGTGCGTATATTACAACGACATGCTAGACCATTTTATCATTAACAATTTAATTTTTTTACCGTAGTCACGATAAACCGTGTCTCAACTATTGTGAAGACAAGGGATTCATTTGTTGTACCAATATGAAGCTGATTCACGCATTGCTGCTGGTGTTGACGTCTTGTGTAATTCCAAAAGTTTGGTCAGTTTTTCCTTACTAAATCACAATTACGTAAATAATTATCAATGAAAGTTTAATGCATTTATATATATATATATATATATATATATATTATCACTTTTATATATTTTAATCTTCGAATAGAAAAAACGTAAAACTTACATAATAATACTATAATTATTAGTAATCAATTGATTAAAAATTTATAGAAAACTTTGCCTTAAAATTTACTATAAAAATAAGCAAGGATTTAATTTTACATGTAGGAAAAAGAAATGAAATTTTATGTAAGGGACACTGCCAGTCTACTAGCATGCTTATTTAAAATAAAGGTTGCGATCTAGATAGAAAAACCAATCACATGATATCTTTATATTATTTTGTATAAAATAAGCATTTCATAATGTCGAGAACACAGCTAATCCAATACAATAGTTTCATCCTTATCGGAGACTGTCCGAGTAAAGTCCAAAAATTTACAACCAATTATCGTTTAATTATGTTTTCGATTCAATACAACCTCCTCTGTTAGTGTGGTGTTTGTCCTATAAGGACAGGTTGGACGAGTATATTTCATACTTTGTGTCTATTTCACGGAAAGGCTAACTGGAAAAAATTTTTAGTATGTAATTGAAAATTGTGTGTAGTGTGCAGAAATGTGGCTTAGAGGGTAGACAGCCAGATTCCGAAGCAGATGTGTCCAGTTACGAGCTCCGTCCGAGGCAAATTTTGGACAAAACATTATGAGTTCCCAGTAAGGACAAAACCGGTCTACTGAATGAGTTACCTTCCTAACACTATACAAGGCTTAGATTATACTGACAAATGTATGCACATAACAGGTTAGGTGTTTATATCAAGATCGCAAACGTGACTAAATAAATTGTTATCTCCGTTCGCGCAACCAATGTTCGTTTTGTCGTATAAATTTTAATTGCAATAGAACTTCCCCAGGCATCGTGTAGTGTCTGTCCTAAAAAGGCAAGTTGTGAGAGTCTTGTAGGAACTTTATGCCTGAAGTGATGCCAAATAGGCTCTATATAACGGAAAGGCTAACTAAATAAACATTATTTAGTATGTAATCGAAAATTGTGTAGTATGCTGCGAAGTGGCTTGGTGGTTAGTTTCACGATCTCCGAAGCCCTTAGTTTGTACTGCTAAATGTGTGCATATAATGGGATTAGTGCTTATTTAAGTTCGCAACTCTGCTTTTAATAATGTCATCACTGCCGGCGCAACCAATGAATGTTAAATTTTACTAGCAGATGTGTACGTATTAAATATGGAACCATCGAAGCTCCAGGAATTAATTGAATGGTAATGTCACTGATACACATGGCCTGCTAATAATAGCCTCATAACCAATCACAAATTTGTATAAATTATTGGTTTGCATCGAGAGTTTACTATCACGGATAATGAAGTACAGTTTGCAGGTGAGAAAAAAAGCCCTTTGTACACTGCAACATGCTAAATTAATGCTGTGTTAATACAACACGATGCCAGTGGATAAGAGCATGACAGTTCGTGTGTCATCACAGCACTTTCCAGGTGTTATCAAAAATAATAATGATATTTAAACTATTTAAACTGTGTAAAAATACGCCTTTCGGAGAAGTTTAAAAACGTTTACCAAAATCATATTATGAGAAAAGGGCCAAAAAGAGCTAAACTAGCACCCGACCGTAAGTGTTTCAATTTTAATTTGCCTCTTAATAAGAGCATGCTATCCTGGAGTTAAAATAAGACATTTTAACATAAAAAATGTAAACAATAATCCTTATGTAATAGAACAGTTTAATATTGTTCATTCAGTAGTATGCAATAGCTGCTCGGAACGCCATCTAAGATTAACTGGCTGATTACCGAACTCGAAAGCTCCAGCGCACTTTAAAATGCATACGACTGGAGAGTGGCACAAAGCATCCTCAATGGCAGAATTTAATGTTCGCGAATATGAAACTCAAAACTAGTCAGAACACTGAATGCATTTAAATGTAACAATTGTAAAATAATCTGCAAATTTCTGATATTGTTGCTAGCACACCTCATTTCTGCTGATAAAGTGAAAAATAATTTATGTACGTGAAATTAATTCAAAATTTGCTATAAAAGATTAAGATAACACAGAAAAGATAACTGGCGAGTATTAGACATTGTACTATGGTATATAAAAATGCATTTATAGGATATTTATGCATCGTTATACAATGTGCTTCATAAATTAAATTTTCATAAAATCTCAATATTAAATATTTTGATTGAATTTCATTAGGTTATTTTAATGTCATGTTAGCCTAATAATGTTAATTGGAAAGATGAATAAGATATGGTTTATATGGTTGTTCTTATATTGAAGAGTTTACTACATTTTAAAGTGAGTTGATAAAAATTTGGGAGCAATTTTTTTTAACTGAGTGACGTAACGGATTATAATTATTGTTGAAAAGGCTATATTCACATTGAAATCCTTGAGTTTACAGCAATTTATTAACCTTTTTTTCAAGATAGCAATTCTTATGGTTAAATATGTAGAAAAAAATTTCTACCGCATAAACCATCTAAATAAACTAGCTTGAACGTTACTGGGTAATATTTTTATTTCCATAACAATCTATTATTTGCATTATAATTACAGCTTGTTGATAGGTAGTTGGAAATTAAGTTCGAAAGCAATATGTACGAGACCCCGAATAAAGGATAGCCTGACTAATAAAATGTGCTTGTATAAAACTCTAAAATGCGCGAATTCTGTGGTTTAGGTTACGAGTTGCATTTCTTTGAAATATTTGATCCACATATTATCCCCAAGTCGCGGCAATTCTGGCTAATGTTGATGAGTGTCCTGTTAGATTGCAACCGGCCTGGTAAATAATTAATTTTTACACTT
>JAQBSW010012092.1:0-5000 GCA_029291075.1 Eudiplozoon nipponicum | reverse complement strand
GCTTACTAATCTATCCTTTTCATCTAGTACATATTTATCGATAATTTCAACCAAATGATATGAGTTAAGCAAGGTATGTTCTAAGAAATAGGAATATTTTCTTATTTTATGGCACAAAAACTTTGAAATTTTATATGTTGGGGAGTGTTGTACATTCACTATAATTCTTAAAGGATTACCCGGCTTGTGCCATAGAATAAGAAAATATTCCTATTTCTTAGAACATACCTTGCTTAACTCATATCATTTGGTTGAAATTATTGATAAATATGTACTAGATGAAAAGGATAGATTAGTAAGCTTAGATGTAGTATCTATGTACACAAATATACCGGTACCTGAGGCTCTGGATTGTTTTAGACGTTTCCTAGTTGATCACCCACTAATATTAGAAGGAAGCAAAATGACGTTAGGACACGTCATGGAGATGATGTGTATTTGTATGTCCTCCACTTATTTTAAATTTCGTAAGGAATTTTATAAACAAATTAGAGGCGTTCCAATGGGACAACCTTTATCGGTCCCAATAGCCAATATCTTTATGCATTATTTGGAAAATAATCTGTTGGATAAGACTCCATTGAAACCAAAACTGTACCTACGTTTCTTGGATGATATATTACTGATCTGGAACCATGGTGACAATAAATTGGTAAATTTCTTAAATTTAGCTAATCGAATGAGCGAACTACAATTTACCTTAGAAAGGGAATCGTCGGGTGAATTACCATTTTTAGATGTCAAATTAATTAGAAATGGTCTGAAATTGGGAAGAGATATTTATAGGAAGGATACTTATTCAGGAATCCTTCTTAATTTCAAAGCCAATCACCCGTTTCGTATGAAAGTCGGGATCTTAAAGTCATTAACATTAAGATGTCTCAAGTTAACAGATATAAAGCATAGGAAGTTAGAATTAGACAGACTACGCGATATATTTAAGACTAATGGTTACCCTCCTCATTTAATAGATACAACAATGAGGGACATGGTGAAGAAATTTAATCCTAGTGTGAGATACACAAAAGCGGATAAGGATAAGGAAGAGCGGAAGGTCATGGTATTACCGGACTCTATATTAAGTAGGAAAGTGAAATCAATAGCTTTAAAATACAATATAAGGACCGTTTTAAAACAGCCCCTTACACTAGGCACTATACTCCCTAACCAAAAAGAAAAGATTGAACCCTTAGACACTTCAGGAGTGTATGAGATCCCATGCAATGATTGCAGTCTCAAGTATGTTGGTGAAACCATGCGTCCAATCAAAGTAAGAAGAGGTGAACATAAAACTGCGTGTAAATATGGACATATTGCTAAATCTGATCTTGCTCGTCATGTAGTGGAGACTGGGCATACTATCGACTGGGAGGAATGCAAACGCATAGCAATATGTAGTCGTAATAGGGTGACGAGATTGATTAGGGAATCTATAGAAATTAAATCTAGAGACAATATTATGAATGAAACAGGTGTTGAAAAATCCTTAGGTCCGATTTGGAATACCGCACTAGCTAGTGGAAGGAAAAGGCGATTGCATGAATTGGTAACTGAAGCTAGCTCCAGTAAAAGATTAAGAACATCAGATTAAGATTGACTAATTAGTGGGCTTTTATTCAAGAAATGAATAAACAATTGTTATGAATATAGTCTTCAAAATTTCATCTCTAACTGTTCATTTGATTTTAAAACAAATAGTGATTTCAACCTTAATTTTCTGTTTTACACCCCCACCCTACCCATTGGAAATATTATAATAATACAATAGTTATAAGTAATAATTTGTCTGACGCGTGCAAAGGGTAAATTAATGTCTATTGACTGCAGTTTCATTTAGATGTACGTACATGTGTATCAAAATAAAATAATTTAACCAAGTTTTTTAGTTATGCATACACATACACACGGACATGCGTGGCGTGCGCCATTAACTGTTATTAACTTCTCTATCTTGAGTACAACCTAGTGGTTTGAATTGTAATTTAACATGTGCATTAGTCTTTCGGACTTCTGGTTTAATCACTCATGGCATGTTTTTATGACGAGTGTTTTCTGAATTATGGGTCTCTCCCATCTCAGTTACGTCATTTACACTGAGTGTGTATAAAAACGAATAGTTATTGCATGCAATTGATAAATTATTATTCAGCCACTCTGGTCGAAATTAGTTAGATGAAAACAACGGTTATGAAAATGTACACACACACACACATATGTGACACGCGAATATCTAATGAAAGGTCAGTCTGAGGTATATAAATATTATGACTAGAGGAAATAACACACTTGCTTCATTTGTTTCGTGAGATGCAACTGATGAAGGCCTACGGTAAGCATGGGCCGAAATATTTTGCTGAAAGAAAATTACTGGAACAATGAAAGCTGCGTTAGTCAAAACGCAGATCAGGTAATTACAATTATTCCAGGTGCGCATCAAGGCAACTCCTTCAATTTCACGATATGTTAAATCACACCAAAATTTCGAAATACAGCTACTTCTGAACACATGCTATTCAAGAAAATCTACACAGTCTGATTTTGATCGATATCAGTTAGCACTTTTCAAGGTAAACATGGCCATATTCAATTAAATAATTAATGGTTAGATAATTTTTGTTGTGGAAAACTAATATATATGCAATTATTTGTTAGGTTTTGTCCATCTAGTAAGAAATTTTGTCAAGTAGGACATAAAGGGTAAACCAAAGTCAGCATGAACAAAAGTATAATTTTAAATGAAAATTCTTTTCGTGCTTACTGGCGACTCATCTGTAGGAGCCGGTATTACACTTCATATCCACTGTATATTAGGATGGGAATTAGATTCAGCTTAAAAGTGAAAAGTAACATTGATTCGTTATAAAGTGTATCTGGTAGTAGAGTAAAATACTTGATTATAAATTTGCCTACAATTTAATCTAAAATCTAATTAATTGTCAGATTCGTTGAAAATAATGTTTTAAATAAATTAGTTGCTAAGCAAAAAATGTTTTTACTATCATATTTTTCATTTCATTTTCGTTTTAAACTATTTTGTTCCATTAATTAACGGAACGTTATTTCTTTATTTCTTTAAAGATCCGTGCTGAAACTTGTCAGATAATGCGCACATTGTCCTAATTAATGTTTCAGAGATTCTAGGCTCATACGTAATTAATGTTATTGTAATTCGCACGTATTAATAAAATCATTTATGTGTATGCTTTTGAAATATCTGCTTCAAGTCAATTCTCCTGTATTTCATCTACCTGCATTAGAAGCTTTAGGCAATACTCATTCTATTACTACCTCCACTGTCTTATTTTACCTGCACATATCTATATTGCTCTTATCATTTAAATTATTACATGACTTTCGATTCAGCGTTTTACTAGATGTAAATTTGTGCCAGAAATTTTGGCGTCAGTTTTGTTTAAATTGAAGCATTTGTCGAAGCTCAGTCGATTTCGGTGCTATCTCCAACACTGTCTTAATGTTTCAATTTGGAAAATTGTCATAAGAGATTGTGGATTGTAGGTCTCGCTTTAACAGGTTATCTTGAAGTGGTCGTGTTCTTAATCTAAATATAAGTTATTTAATCCAAAGTATTCGGACGTAATTTTTTGGTCTTCTAATGAATAAATATTAAACTGACATGATCCAAAATTTATTTATCTTTATTGATTAATATTGTTTTTAATGAATTTAATTACTGTTTAAAATTGTTTTCACTTTATACGTGGAGACAATAAACATGGATTATTTGGCGTACTTCAATTTAATTCATTTCAATATTTACGAACCTTGTATTTTTTCTATTGAAAAATGTACGTGTTTTTAAAACCGGTATTGTGTCAGAAACGCAAATTAGAAAATACAATGCGGTCATTAGATTGGAAGTATTTAATATAAGCTCAGACATTAAAAGAAAGAAAATGCTTGGGAATTCATGCGCGCAGATAAAAAAGACAGATTTGTGAAAAGGTTTCATGCAAAAAAGTTGGCGGTACGTATAATAGTTAAATACTGTTTGTTGCGGAGATATAATATATATACAAGTATGTATTAGGTGCTGCGAACCTAGTAACAAATTAGTTCAGTTGTGACCAGTAGGATAAACCAAAGGCAGCATGAACGGAAAGTATAATCGCATGCACATGCGTTTCGTGTTACTGGCAACTCATCAGTCGGAGCCGGTCATTACGCCCTTTAACCACATATATATTTGGCTGAGGAATATGGAATAGTAGGACGGTACAATCTCGTAGACGAATGTGTAAACCTGCAGTAGTGATGCTAACATCCTATAAAGTCTCGACAACGCGACTTCGACGCTAACTCACGCTATAAGATAGATATATATATATACATAGAGATCTGTATATATAGATATCTATACATCTATATATATATGTGTCTATGGCTTTATACGCATGATAACGACACTATGGCTATTGCGGACAGTAACCGAGATCAACATGATAGTACACAGAAAATGTACATGGTACTAACACTATGGTTGCCGAGGTAGGTACATGGTAGCAAAACGATGGATATCAATCTATGCTATAGTTCACCGAAATTGAGAATTACAACTATTTCTGAACACCTGCTACTCTGGCCTTGATCGATATCAGTTATCACATTTCGCGGTAAGCTTGAAATCATTCAATTCAATACGTAACAGTGAAGTTACTGTTTGTTGCGGAGGAGTTATATATATGGAGGTATGTATTAGGTGTTGTCGAACCTTGTAACAGATTAGTTCAGTGTGTGACCAGAGGGATAAACGAAAGACAGCGTAGAGGGGAATGTATAATCTCGTGCACATTCGTTTCGTGCTTACTGGCGACTCATCAGTAGGAGCCGGTATTACGCCCTCTATCCACTATATACTTGGGTGAGGAATGTGGGAAAATAGGACGGTACAATATTGGCGGTAGTTTTGCTATGTTGTTTGACGACTGGTTAAATAAAATGGGATTGGTATTTATTTCAAGCTTAAAAAATTGGTTTAAATT
>JAQBSW010012091.1:0-17872 GCA_029291075.1 Eudiplozoon nipponicum | reverse complement strand
AATTAATGAATTAATGAATTAATGAATTAATGAATTAATGAATTAATGAATTAATGAATTAATGAATTAATGAATTAATGAATTAATGAATTAATGAATTAATGAATTAATGAATTAATGAATTAATGAATTAATGAATTAATGAATTAATGAATTAATGAATTAATGAATTAATGAATTAATGAATTAATGAATTAATGAATTAATGAATTAATGAATTAATGAATTAATGAATTAATGAATTAATGAATTAATGAATTAATGAATTAATGAATTAATGAATTAATGAATTAATGAATTAATGAATTAATGAATTAATGAATTAATGAATTAATGAATTAATGAATTAATGAATTAATGAATTAATGAATTAATGAATTAATGAATTAATGAATTAATGAATTAATGAATTAATGTATTAATGAATTAATGAATTAATGAATTAATGAATTAATGAATTAATGAATTAATGTATTAATGAATTAATGAATTAATGAATTAATGAATTAATGAATTAATGAATTAATGAATTAATGAATTAATGAATTAATGAATTAATGAATTAATGTATTAATGAATTAATGAATTAATGAATTAATGAATTAATGAATTAATGAATTAATGAATTAATGTATTAATGAATTAATGAATTAATGAATTAATGAATTAATGAATTAATGAATTAATGAATTAACGAATTAATGAATTAATGAATTAATGAATTAATGAATTAATGAATTAATGAATTAATGAATTAATGAATTAATGAATTAATGAATTAATGAATTAATGAATTAATGAATTAATGAATTAATGAATTAATGAATTAATGAATTAATGAATTAATGAATTAATGAATTAATGAATTAATGAATTAATGAATTAATGAATTAATGAATTAATGAATTAATGAATTAATGAATTAATGAATTAATGAATTAATGAATTAATGAATTAATGAATTAATGAATTAATGAATTAATGAATTAATGAATTAATGAATTAATGAATTAATGAATTAATGAATTAATGAATTAATGAATTAATGAATTAATGAATTAATGAATTAATGAATTAATGAATTAATGAATTAATGAATTAATGAATTAAAGAATTAATGAATTAATGAATTAATGATTTAATGAATTAATAAATTAATGAATTAAAGAATTAATGAATGTATGAATTAATGAATTAAGGTATTAATGAATTAATGAATTAATGTATAAATGAATTAATGAATTAATTTAATAATGAATTAATTAATTAATGAATTAATGAATTAATGAATTAATGAATTAATCAATTAATGAAATAATGAATTAATGACGTAATGAGTTAAAGAATTAATGAATTAATGAATAAATGAATTAATAAATTGACGAATTAATGAAATAACGAATTAATGAATTAATGAATTAATGAATTAATGTATAAATGAATTAATGAAATAATGAATTAATGAATTAATGTATTAATGAATTAATTAATTAATGTGTTAATGAAATAATGAATTAATGATTTAATGAATTAACGTGTAAATGAATTAATGAATAAATGAATTAATGAATTAATGAATTAATGAATTAATAATTTAGTGAATTAGTGAATTGGTGAATTAATGAATTAATGAATTAATGAATTAACGATTTAATGAATTAATGATTTAATTAATAAATGAATAAATAAGTTAGGGATTTAATGATTTAATGAATTAACGAAATAATGAATTAATGTATTAATGTATATATGATTTAATGAATTAATGAATTAATTTAATTAATGCAATAATGAATTTATAAATAAATGAATTAATGAGTTAATGAATTAATAAATTAATGAATTAATGAATTAATGAGTTAATGAATTAATAAATTAATGAATTAGAGAATTTATGAATTAATGATTTAATGAAATAATTGTAATAATGAATTAATGAATTAATGAACTAATGAATTAATCAATTATTGTATAAATGAATTAATGAATTAATGAATTAATGAATTAGTGAAATAATGAATTAATAAATTAATGAATTAGTGAATAAATGAAATAATGTATTAAAGAATTAATGAATTAATGACTTAATTCATTAATAAATGCATGAATTAATGAAATGATATATTAATGAAATAATGAATTAGTGAATTAATGATATAAGGAAATAATGAATTAATGAATTAAAGAATTAATGAATGAATGAATTAATGAATTAATGTATTAATGAATTAATGAATTAATGTATAAATGAATTAATGAATTAATGTAATAATGAATTAATTAATTAATGAATTAATGAATTGATGAATTAATGAATTAATGAATTAATGAATTAATGAATTAATGACGTAATGAGTTAAAGAATTAATGAATTAATAAATAAAAGAATTAATAATTTGACGAATTAATGAAATAACGAATTAATGAATTAATGAATTAATGAATTAATGTATAAATGAATTAATGAATTAATGAATTAATGAATTAATGAATTAATGAAATAATGAATTAATGAATTAATGTATTAATGAATTAATTAATTAATGTGTTAATGAAATAATGAATTAATGAGTTAATGAATTAACGTGTAAATGAATTAATGAATAAATGAATTAATGAATTAATGAATTAATGAATTAATAATTTAGTGAATTAAGTTAAGCAGATTATAAATGAATCAACTAGAGGTTCGCAATGCTTAGATCATGTATACTTAGAAACTGAAATGTTGAAATCGCACAGTTATGATGTTGTCAATTATTTCAAAGAATTGGATCACAAACAAATTATTTTACAATGGAACATCTTGAGTGTCATAACACAGAAACTAAGTTTTGAAAATGCACACGTGCACTGTTCCAGAATCAACTGGAATTTTTTTAGAGAATTAAGTATACTGATTGATTATGAGAGTTTTTATTTCTTGAATACTGGTGAATTTGTTTCTTCTGTTTCATCGTTATTATCTATTTTATTTCAAGCAGCTACGTTTACGGACATTATACCGAAACGAATTAATAGGAAACTGTGTAAACTAAGAATTAAACGAGATAATATAATGAAGTGAAGTCTTATTAATAGTATTAAACAAATGAGATTAGATTCCCTTGATAAGGAAATTAATTCATCACTGCTAATAATCCGTCAAAGATCAGAACGAATTATTTTGGCCAAAATGAAGAGTAATCCTAGATTAGGATTCAAACTCCTCACAGATTACAGTAAATACAAGGAAAAGTTAAAACTTATTCTACCTGTGGATAAAACTGAGTATGGATTTCTCTGTGAACTGGAGGAAGTATTTGGCAATTTGATATGCAATCCACAGAATGGGAGAGATTTTATAGAACCATCTGATTCTTTGGGAGACCAGGAACCAGGACTTGTTATTGACAGTGATGAATTGATAAAATTGATGTTAAAAATCAAATCAAAAAAACAAAAAGATCACCTTGGTATTTCGATTGATAATTTGCTTCAATTACCTTTAAAATTTATGAATGTACTCTGCAACTTTATAAATATAATTTTAAAGAATGGGAAATTACCAATCGATATACTAACGATAGTAGCTAAGCCGTTACCAAAAGTAAGTAAGCCAACGTGCGCTAGTGATTATAGATTAATCTCTATTATCCCTTCGTTTTTGAAGATAATAGAACGATTGATACTAGATCATTTAGAACGTATGTTACCGGCTGATTTTGACCTATGTCAACATGGCTTTACGAAAGGTAGATCGACAACTACCAATATGCTTTCCATGTGGAAACATGTAATCACATTAGACGAGAATAAGTTAGATGCATTAATTGTATTTATAGATATCTCAAAAGCTTTTGACTCTATATCTTTTGATGCTATTTTGAATGCGATTAGTTTGTTGAATATTGATCCGAATATTTCTAGATTACTTAAATACTATCTATATAATCGACGAATGAGTATTCAAGTAAAGGATTTAATATCAAAATCGAAACGAGTAACGAGTGGAGTTCCACAGGGATCAAGCTTGGGGCCAATTTTATTTAAAATTGTATTTGCAAATTTGGAAACTAAGATCCTTAACGGTCGAGTTTGCAAATTCGCTGATGATTTAAAAATAATCTTCCCAATTGATCCAAAGAATGTCGAATTCTCCAAAAACAATGTGACATTAGATTTGTATGATTTGAGTAATTATTTGATCACACTAGGGCTGAGAATAAACAATAAAAAGACGAAAGCTTTAAAAATAGGGAACAGAACAAACTTTAATTTTGTTTATTTTCATGATGCTTTTATTAATGATGTGTTTGAGATTAAACTTATGCAAGAAATTAAGGATGTAGGCATAACTATTCAATGTACAGCTTCTGCTGAGAGACATATTGAAAGTATAGTAAGCAGTGCCAAGAAAAGATGGGCACTAATAAATCGAAATATCTTATCAAATGATATAAAACTTCAAATGTATATAATATGGATTAGACCGGTACTAGAATATGCTGTCGCTACTTGGAATCCATTAAAAAAGGGTTTGTCTAATAATATAGAAGCTGTACAAAGAAAGGTTGTGAAACATATTAGTCCTATTTCTTGCACTATATACGCCTCTAGATTACAGTTTGTGTCATTGCAATCGCTGTGGTTTCGGAGGATGTGTTATTGTATAAAAGTTTTCCATTTGAACCAGTGGACTGGTGCCTATATGACTCCGATAAGAAAGAGTCATGAAGTTGGAACTAGATCTGGACATTTGGCAATATCTCCTCCTTTGGTGGGGAATGTAGCGAGCAAGTTATTCTCTTTCTCGAAAATCTACAAAATTTATAACCAATTGCCGAAGGGGCTTAGAGAAATGCCTCCATCTAAGATGTCTTTTAAAACTTTATCTACTGAACTTGAAAAAGTCTGCAATTCTGCTGATATTTGTTATTCTTTTGATTATGATAATACTTTCTCATGGTTGAATAAAAGACAAGGATAATTGTTATCGAAAACAGATTTTCTAGAGATTTTTATTTCCAAGTTTTGTATTGTTATAATTGAAATGTTATGCACTATTTCTTCTAATTAGTTAACATTACATACAATCAATTGCTAGTCATGGTTCTCAATTTTTGCATAATGTTACACTCGAATTATACATTAATTGTTCCTAATTTGATAATGTATATATTATTCTTTTCAGTCGAACTTTCTGATATTGATATATTCTATTGTACAACTAGTGAGATATAACTATCTACATGATATTAATTGCACATTTATTGTGATGTGATAATTTTTTTTATATATTGTACAATTTCCAATTTTATTATTTGATGGAATATGTGTGGTTTGAATCCAAATAAAGATATTCTACTCTATTCTATTCTATTCTAAAATTAGTGAATTGGTGAATTAATGAATTAATGAATTAATGAATTAATGAATTAATGAATTAATGAATTAATGAATTAATGAATTAATGAATTAATGTAATTAATGAATTAATGAATTAATGAATTAATGAATTAATGAATTAATGAATTAATGAATTAATGAATTAATGAATTAATGAGATAATGAATTAATGAATTAATGAATTAATGAATTAATGAATTAATGAATTAATGAATTAATGAATTAATGAATTAATGAATTAATGAATTAATGAATTAATGAATTAATGAATTAATGAATTAATGAATTAATGAATTAATGAATTAATGAATTAATGAATTAATGAATTAATGAATTAATGAATTAATGAATTAATGAATTAATGAATTAATGAATTAATGAATTAATGAATTAATGAATTAATGAATTAATGAATTAATGAATTAATGAATTAATGAATTAATGAATTAATGAATTAATGAATTAATGAATTAATGAATTAATGAATTAATGAATTAATGAATTAATGAATTAATGAATTAATGAATTAATGAATTAATGAATTAATGAATTAATGAATTAATGAATTAATGAATTAATGAATTAATGAATTAATGAATTAATGAATTAATGAATTAATGAATTAATGAATTAATGAATTAATGAATTAATGAATTAATGAATTAATGAATTAATGAATTAATGAATTAATGAATTAATGAATTAATGAATTAATGAATTAATGAATTAATGAATTAATGAATTAATGAATTAATGAATTAATGAATTAATGAATTAATGAATTAATGAATTAATGAATTAATGAGATTAATGAATTAATGAATTAATGAATTAATGAATTAATGAATTAATGAATTAATGAATTAATGAATTAATGAATTAATGAATTAATGAATTAATGAATTAATGAATTTCTGAATTAATGTTTAGGTGGATTAATAAATTAATGAATTAATGAATTAATGAATTAATGAATTAATGAATTAATGAATTAATGAATTAATGAATTAATGAATTAATTAATTAATGAATTAATGAATTAATGAATTAATGAATTAATGAATTAATGAATTAATGAATTAATGAATTAATGAATTAATGAATTAATGAATTAATGAATTAATGAATTAATGAATTAATGAATTAATGAATTAATGAATTAATGAATTAATGAATTAATGAATTAATGAATTAATGAATTAATGAATTAATGAATTAATGAATTAATGAATTAATGAATTAATGAATTAATGAATTAATGAATTAATGAATTAATGAATTAATGAATTAATGAATTAATGAATTAATGAATTAATGAATTAATGAATTAATGAATTAATGAATTAATGAATTAATGAATTAATGAATTAATGAATTAATGTATTAATGAATTAATGAATTAATGCATTAATGAATTAATGAATTAATGAATTAATGAATTAATGAATTAATGAATTAATGAATTAATAAATTAATGAATATATTAATGAATTAACAATCTAATTGATTAATAAGTTAATGATTTGAAGAATTATTGTATTCAAACTTTACAGAATTATTGTATAAAAGTGATCAAGTAACGAATTGCTGAATTAATGAAATTATAAGTTAATGAATTAATGAATGTTTTAAAAAATGATATGATGAATTAATGATTTAATGAATTAACGAAATAATGAATTAATGAATTAATGAATAAATGAATTAATGAATTAATGAATTAATGTATTAATGAATTAATGAATTAATGAATTAATGAATTAACGTATTAATATATTATTGAATTAATGTGTTAATGAATTATTAAATTATTGAACAGATATATTAATGAATTAACAATCTAATTGATTAACAAGTTAATGATTTAATGAATTATTGTATTCAAACTTTACCGAATTATTGTTTAAAAAGTGATCAAGTAACGAATTTCTGAATTAATGAAATTATAAATTAATGAATTAATGAATTAATAATTTAGTGAATTAATGAATTAGTGAATTAATGAATTAATGAATTAATGAATTAACGATTTAATGAATTAATGATTTAATTAATAAATGAATAAATAAGTTAGGGATTTAATGATTTAATGAATTAACGAAATAATGAATTAATGTATTAATGTAATATGAATTAATGAATTAATGAATTAATTTAATTAATGCAATAATGAATTTATAAATAAATGAATTAATGAGTTAATGAATTAATAAATTAATGAATTAATGAATTAATGAGTTAATGAATTAATAAATTAATGAATTAGAGAATTTATGAATTAATGATTTAATGAAATAATTGTAATAATGAATTAATGAATTAATGAACTAATGAATTAATGAATTATTGTATAAATGAATTAATGAATTAATGAATTAATGAATTAGTGAATTAATGAATTAATGAATTAATGAATTAGTGAATAAATGAAATAATGTATTAATGAATTAATGAATTAATGAATTAATGAATTAATAAATTAATGAATTAATGAAATGATATATTAATGAAATAATGAATTAATGAATTAATGATTAATGAATTAATGAATTAATGAATTAATGAATTAATGAATTAATGAATTAATGAATTAATGAATTAATGAATTAATGAATTAATGAATTAATGAATTAATGAATTAATGAATTAATGAATTAATGAATTAATGAATTAATGAATTAATGAATTAATGAATTAATGAATTAATGAATTAATGAATTAATGAATTAATGAATTAATGAATTAATGAATTAATGAATTAATGAATTAATGAATTAATGAATTAATGAATTAATGAATTAATGAATTAATGAATTAATGAATTAATGAATTAATGAATTAATGAATTAATGAATTAATGAATTAATGAATTAATGAATTAATGAATTAATGAATTAATGAATTAATGAATTAATGAATTAATGAATTAATGAATTAATGAATTAATGAATTAATGAATTAATGAATTAATGAATTAATGAATTAATGAATTAATGAATTAATGAATTAATGAATTAATGAATTAATGAATTAATGAATTAATGAATTAATGAATTAATGAATTAATGAATTAATGAATTAATGAATTAATGAATTAATGAATTAATGAATTAATGAATTAATGAATTAATGAATTAATGAATTAATGAATTAATGAATTAATGAATTAATGAATTAATGAATTAATGAATTAATGAATTAATGAATTAATGAATTAATGAATTAATGAATTAATGAATTAATGAATTAATGAATTAATGAATTAATGAATTAATGAATTAATGAATTAATGAATTAATGAATTAATGAATTAATGAATTAATGAATTAATGAATTAATGAATTAATGAAATAATGAATTAATGAGTTAATGAATTAATGAAATAATGAATAGAATAGAATAGAATATCTTTATTTGGATTCAAACCACACATGTTCCATTAAATAATAAAATTAGAAAATGTACAATATAAAAAGATATCACATCACATATATATGTGCAATTAAGTGTACTGTACAGTTTATCGGCATCTGAAAGATCAGCTGTAAACAGTGATAGATTCTTAATCAAAATTGAAAATTTAAGTTATAACTCGAATATTACATTTGTTGCTGAAACAATTAATCTTGGCTTTTATTTAACCATGAAAAAGTATTATCATAATCAAAATTAAAAATATCATCAGGATTAAACACTTTTTCTAGTTCGGTAGATAAAAATTTAAAAGACATTTTAGTTGGAGGCGTTTCTCTAAGCCCCTTTGGCAAGTGATTATAAATTTTGTAAATTTTTGAAAACGAGAACAGCTTGCTCGCAACATTCCCAATCAAAGGTGGAGATATTGCAGAATGACCAGATCTAGTTCCAATTTCATGACTCTTTCTTATGGGATTCATATAGGCACCAGACCACTGGTTTAAATGGAAAACTTTTATACAATAGCACATTCTCCGAAACCATAAAGGATGCAGTGATACAAATTGTAATCTAGTGGCGTATATAGTGCAGGAGATAGGACTAATTTGCTTCACAACTTTTCTTTGTACAGCTTCTATTTTATTAGACAGACCCTTTGTTAAGGGATTCCAAGTAGCGGCGGCATATTCTAGTATCGGTCTAATCCATATTATAAACATTTTGAATTTTATTTCATGTGATATAATATTTCTATTTATCAATGCCCATCTGTTCTTGGCACTGCCTACTATCCTTTCAATATGTCTCTCAGCAGAAACCGTACAATGAATAGTTATGCCTAAATCCTTAATTTCTTGCATAAGTTTAATCTCAAAAACATCATTAATCTCAGCATCATGAAAATAAACATACTTAAAATCTGTTCTGTTACCTATTTTTAAAGCTCTCGTCTTTTTACTGTTTATTCTCAGCCCTAGTGTTAACAGATATCTACTTAAATCATACAAATCAAGTGTCACATTATTTTTGGAGAATTCAACATTATTTGGATCAATTGGAAAGATTATTTTCAAATCATCAGCAAATTTGCAAACTCGACCGTTAGGAATCTTAGTTTCCAAATATGCAAATACAATTTTAAATAATATTGGTCCCAAACTGGATCCCTGTGGAACTCCACTTGTTACCCTTTTCGATTTAGATACCAAATCGTTTACTTGAATACTCATTCTTCGATTATATAAGTAGTACCTAAGTAATCTAAAAATATTCGGATCAATATTCAATAAATTAATCGCATTCAAGATAGCATCAAAAGATATAGAGTCAAAAGCTTTTGAGATATCTATGAATACAATTAATGCATCTAACTTTTTCTCATCTAATGTAATTACATGTTTCCACATAGAGAGCATATTAGTAGTTGTCGACCTGTCTTTCGTGAAGCCATGCTGGCATACATCGAAATCAGCCGGCAGCATACGTTCTAAATGATCAAGTATTAATCGTTCTATTATCTTCAAAAACGAGGGAATAATAGAGATTAATCTGTAATCACTGGCACACGTTGGCTTACTTACTTTAGGCAAAGGTTTAGCTACTATTGTTAGTATATCGATTGGTAATATCCCACTCTTCAAAATTCTATTTATAAAATTGCAGAGCGCATTCATAAAATTTAAGGGTAATTGAAGTAGGTTATCAATCGATATACCAAGGTGATCTTTTTGTTTTTTTGATTTTATTTTTAACATTAATTCTATCAATGCATCACTGTCAATAACAAGTCCTAGATCCTGGTTTCCCGAAGGATCCGTTAGATCAATAAAATTGCTTTCCTTCTGCGGATTACATAACAAGTTGCCAAATACTTCATCCAATTCACAGAGAAATTCATAATCAGTTTTACCCACAGGTAATATAAGGTTTAATTTTTCCTTATATTTACCATAGTCTGTGAGGAGTTTGTATCCTAGTCTAGGATTACTCTTCAGTTTAGCCAGAATAATTCTCTCTGATCTTTGACGGATTATCAGCAGTGATGAATTAATTTCTTTATCGATCATATCTAACCTCATTTTTTTAATACTATTGATAAGACTACATTTCATTATATTATCTCGTTTGATTCTTAGCTTACATAACTTCCTATTGATTCGCTTTGGTATTACATCCGTAAATGTTGATGCTCTAAATATATCAGATAATAACAGTGAAACAGAAGAAACAAATTCGTCATCGTTCATGATAAATAAACTTTCATAATCAATTGATAAGCTTAATTCTCTAAAAAGATTCCAGTTGATTCTGGAACATTGCACGTGAGCATTTTCAAAATTAGGTGTCAATGTTTTGCTACTCAAAATGTTCCATTGTAAAATAATTTGTTTATGATCCAATTCTTTAAAGTAATTTACAACATCATAACTGTGTGAGTTCAACACTTCAACTTCTAAATATACATGGTCTAAGCATTCCGAACCTCTAGTTGGTTCCTTTATAATCTGCTTAAGATCATGATTAGAAAAAAGATTGATTATTTCACAGTCATGCACCTTATTAAAATCTCCTACCACAATAATATAACCATGGCAGTCAAAAATAGATTGAAAGGAATTGATAAACATTTGATCATCATGTAAATTAGCATACGGCGGTCTGTAAACCGCGATAAGAATCAGGTTATCAATTTGTATAGATACAAAATCAATGACAGAATTATATTCGCTAGAATGTAACACTGTTGCATTTAATATCGATTTGCTATAAATAAGTACTCCTCCACCTCTTTTATCCAGTGATCTGTCTTTCCTAAATAGAGAATAATGAGGAATGTCAAATTCATAGTTTTCAATGTTCTTGTTCAGCCAGGTTTCAGATAGTATTATAAAGTCAAAATTGTTACTTATTATAAAATCACACAACAAAAAAGTTTTATTCTTAATACTTCTACAATTAGCATAAAATAATGTATATGAACAGGACAACTCATCTTTACTATCATCAATAGTTACTGATTTAACTTTTTCGGTTTCCTTATACTTCGTTTGTTGGGTACCGTATCTATGGTTCGTAACTGTCCGCTGTCCACCACATTCATTAACGAAACCCCGTTTTTTGTGATTTTAGAGTCGTTTGACACAGCCTTTATTGTGACTATTTCCGCTTGACTTGATTTCTGGTCTAGATTCTTCTTTAACTTTTTTGCCGCAGCCAGTTTTCTTTGCAGAAACGTCTTGTCTCTAGTGATGAATATGTTCTGAAAGTTACTGCATTCTTCTTTCTTTTTATTAATATCCTCAACTTGCTTGTTCGTCGGCCTTTTTGACAATTTTATCACAACTGGTCTTGGACGTTCCGATTTTTGTCCCACTCTAAAGCATTTAGTTATTTCAGCTTCAGTCGTATCTCTTATTAGAGCATTTAACTTTTCAACATCCTTATGATCAGCATTTTCCTTAAGATTAAATAAAATTAATTGTTCTTGTTTTCCAATTCTCGCAGAAACTTCATTAGACAAGATATTCAATATTTCTTCCCCAGAAGAACTGCTTTTTGTTGATATGTCATCTTCCTTAGTTATTTCGCTTAACTCAATCCATGGTTTAACATTGTCTTCTAATTTATCCATCCTATTGTTTAACGCAACGGTCAATTGCTCAATTTTTGCGCTTAAATTATCATTTCTCCTCTCGGATACATCCAATTTTGCTGAATAGTTGCTAGCATCCGACTGTAGCTTTAAAATTGTATTTTTTAAAGTTTTATTTTCCTCCCTAAGCTCCTTCATGGAGTTTTGAAGGTCCGTAATAATTTTTTCTAATTCAGTATTCAAAAAAGTTTGAGCCATTTTAAACCGCGCGCGTCACCCAGATTAAAAATCAATGAATTAATGAATTAATGAATTAATGAATTAATGAATTAATGAATTAATGAATTAATGAATTAATGAATTAATGAATTAATGAATTAATGAATTAATGAATTAATGAATTAATGAATTAATGAATTAATGAATTAATGAATTAATGAATTAATGAATTAATGAATTAATGAATTAATGAATTAATGAATTAATGAATTAATGAATTAATGAATTAATGAATTAATGAATTAATGAATTAATGAATTAATGAATTAATGAATTAATGAATTAATGAATTAATGAATTAATGAATTAATGAATTAATGAATTAATGAATTAATGAATTAATGAATTAATGAATTAATGAATTAATGAATTAATGAATTAATGAATTAATGAATTAATGAATTAATGAATTAATGAATTAATGAATTAATGAATTAATGAATTAATGAATTAATGAATTAATGAATTAATGAATTAATGAATTAATGAATTAATGAATTAATGAATTAATGAATTAATGAATTAATGAATTAATGAATTAATGAATTAATGAATTAATGAATTAATGAATTAATGAATTAATGAATTAATGAATTAATGAATTAATGAATTAATGAATTAATGAATTAATGAATTAATGAATTAATGAATTAATGAATTAATGAATTAATGAATTAATGAATTAATGAATTAATGAATTAATGAATTAATGAATTAATGAATTAATGAATTAATGAATTAATGAATTAATGAATTAATGAATTAATGAATTAATGAATTAATGAATTAATGAATTAATGAATTAATGAATTAATGAATTAATGAATTAATGAATTAATGAATTAATGAATTAATGAATTAATGAATTAATGAATTAATGAATTAATGAATTAATGAATTAATGAATTAATGAATTAATGAATTAATGAATTAATGAATTAATGAATTAATGAATTAATGAATTAATGAATTAATGAATTAATGAATTAATGAATTAATGAATTAATGAATTAATGAATTAATGAATTAATGAATTAATGAATTAATGAATTAATGAATTAATGAATTAATGAATTAATGAATTAATGAATTAATGAATTAATGAATTAATGAATTAATGAATTAATGAATTAATGAATTAATGAATTAATGAATTAATGAATTAATGAATTAATGAATTAATGAATTAATGAATTAATGAATTAATGAATTAATGAATTAATGAATTAATGAATTAATGAATTAATGAATTAATGAATTAATGAATTAATGAATTAATGAATTAATGAATTAATGAATTAATGAATTAATGAATTAATGAATTAATGAATTAATGAATTAATGAATTAATGAATTAATGAATTAATGAATTAATGAATTAATGAATTAATGAATTAATGAATTAATGAATTAATGAATTAATGAATTAATGAATTAATGAATTAATGAATTAATGAATTAATGAATTAATGAATTAATGAATTAATGAATTAATGAATTAATGAATTAATGAATTAATGAATTAATGAATTAATGAATTAATGAATTAATGAATTAATGAATTAATGAATTAATGAATTAATGAATTAATGAATTAATGAATTAATGAATTAATGAATTAATGAATTAATGAATTAATGAATTAATGAATTAATGAACTAATGAATTAATGAATTAATGAATTAATGAATTAATGAATTAATGAATTAATGAATTAATGAATTAATGAATTAATGAATTAATGAATTAATGAATTAATGAATTAATGAATTAATGAATTAATGAATTAATGAATTAATGAATTAATGAATTAATGAATTAATGAATTAATGAATTAATGAATTAATGAATTAATGAATTAATGAATTAATGAATTAATGAATTAATGAATTAATGAATTAATGAATTAATGAATTAATGAATTAATGAATTAATGAATTAATGAATTAATGAATTAATGAATTAATGAATTAATGAATTAATGAATTAATGAATTAATGAATTAATGAATTAATGAATTAATGAATTAATGAATTAATGAATTAATGAATTAATGAATTAATGAATTAATGAATTAATGAATTAATGAATTAATGAATTAATGAATTAATGAATTAATGAATTAATGAATTAATGAATTAATGAATTAATGAATTAATGAATTAATGAATTAATGAATTAATGAATTAATGAATTAATGAATTAATGAATTAATGAATTAATGAATTAATGAATTAATGAATTAATGAATTAATGAATTAATGAATTAATGAATTAATGAATTAATGAATTAATGAATTAATGAATTAATGAATTAATGAATTAATGAATTAATGAATTAATGAATTAATGAATTAATGAATTAATGAATTAATGAATTAATGAATTAATGAATTAATGAATTAATGAATTAATGAATTAATGAATTAATGAATTAATGAATTAATGAATTAATGAATTAATGAATTAATGAATTAATGAATTAATGAATTAATGAATTAATGAATTAATGAATTAATGAATTAATGAATTAATGAATTAATGAATTAAAGAATTAATGAATTAATGAATTAATGTATTAATGAATTAAAGAATTAATGACTTAATGAATAAATGAATTATGTATTACTGAATTATTGAAATAATGAATACATTAATTAATGAATTAAATAATTAAAGAATTAATGAAATAATGTATTAATGAGTTAATAAATTAATGAATAATTATATTAATGTATTAATGAAATAAGGTACAAAGGAATTAATTAATTAATAATTTAATGATTTAATGAATTATTTCATTCAAACTTTAACGAATTATAGTTTAAAAAGTGATCAAGTAATGAATTTATGAATTAATGAATTAATGAATTAATGAATTAATGAATTAATGAATTAATGAATTAATGAATTAATGAATTAATGAATATATGAATTAATGAATTAATGAATTAATGAATTAATGAATTAATGAATTAATGAATTAATGAATTAATGAATTAATGAATTAATGAATTAATGAATTAATGAATTAATGAATTAATGAATTAATGAATTAATGAATTAATGAATTAATGAATTAATGAATTAATGAATTAATGAATTAATGAATTAATGAATTAATGAATTAATGAATTAATGAATTAATGAATTAATGAATTAATGAATTAATGAATTAATGAATTAATGAATTAATGAATTAATGAATTAATGAATTAATGAATTAATGAATTAATGAATTAATGAATTAATGAATTAATGAATTAATGAATTAATGAATTAATGAATTAATGAATTAATGAATTAATGAATTAATGAATTAATGAATTAATGAATTAATGAATTAATGAATTAATGAATTAATGAATTAATGAATTAATGAATTAATGAATTAATGAATTAATGAATTAATGAATTAATGAATTAATGAATTAATGAATTAATGAATTAATGAATTAATGAATTAATGAATTAATGAATTAATGAATTAATGAATTAATGAATTAATGAATTAATGAATTAATGAATTAATGAATTAATGAATTAATGAATTAATGAATTAATGAATTAATGAATTAATGAATTAATGAATTAATGAATTAATGAATTAATGAATTAATGAATTAATGAATTAATGAATTAATGAATTAATGAATTAATGAATTAATGAATTAATGAATTAATGAATTAATGAATTAATGAATTAATGAATTAATGAATTAATGAATTAATGAATTAATGAATTAATGAATTAATGAATTAATGAATTAATGAATTAATGAATTAATGAATTAATGAATTAATGAATTAATGAATTAATGAATTAATGAATTAATGAATTAATGAATTAATGAATTAATGAATTAATGAATTAATGAATTAATGAATTAATGAATTAATGAATTAATGAATTAATGAATTAATGAATTAATGAATTAATGAATTAATGAATTAATGAATTAATGAATTAATGAATTAATGAATTAATGAATTAATGAATTAATGAATTAATGAATTAATGAATTAATGAATTAATGAATTAATGAATTAATGAATTAATGAATTAATGAATTAATGAATTAATGAATTAATGAATTAATGAATTAATGAATTAATGAATTAATGAATTAATGAATTAATGAATTAATGAATTAATGAATTAATGAATTAATGAATTAATGAATTAATGAATTAATGAATTAATATATTATTGAATTAATGTGTTAATGAATTATTAAATTATTAAACAGATATATTAATGAATTAACAATCTAATTGATTAACAAGTTAATGTTAAATACTGTTTGTTGCGAAGAACTAATATATATGCAAGTATGTATTAGGTTTTGCGAACCTAGTAACAAATTAGTTCAGTTGTGACCAGAAGGATAAACCAAAGGCAGCATGAACGGAAAGTATAATCTCATGCACATTCGTTTCGTGCTTACTGGCGACTCATCAGTAGGAGCCGGTATTACGCCCTTTAACCACTATATATTTGGTAGAAGAATGTGGAATAATAGGACGGTACAATCTCCTAGACGAATGTGTAAACCTGTAATAGTGAAGCTAACATAATCTGAAGTCAACGACAATACGACTTCAATGCTAACTCACACTATATAATATATATACCGAGTCTGTAAAGGATACTAACACTATGGCCATTGTATTAGTAACTGATACCTTTTTTGAAATTGATGAGTACCAGATACTAACACTATGGTTTCCGAATCGATACATGATACCAACCCGATGGATATAAATTTATGCTAAAGTTCACCCAAATTGAGAATTACAACAATTTCCGAACACCTGTTACTCCAGTTAAACCATACACTCTGGCCTTCATCGATATCAGTTATCACATTTCGCGGTAAGCATGACATCATTCAATTCAATATATTACAGTTAAATACTGTTTGTTGCGAAGAACTAATATATATGCAAGTATGTATTAGGTTTTACGAACCTAGTAACAAATTAAAATAGGACGGTACCGTCCTATTATTCCACATTCTTCTACCGAATATATAGTGGTTAAAGGGCGTAATACCGGCTCCTACTGATGAGTCGCCAGTAAGCACGAAACGAATGTGCATGAGATTATACTTTCCGTTCATGCTGCCTTTGGTTTATCCTTCTGGTTACAACTGAACTAATTTGTTACTAGGTTCGCAAAACCTAATACATACT
>JAQBSW010012090.1:0-17874 GCA_029291075.1 Eudiplozoon nipponicum | reverse complement strand
TTGAAAATGTAAATGAAAATAATATTGAGCATTTCGCGCACGATCACTACCATTTGGTAAATATTTTCATTGAAGAATAATGGAACAACGCATGAAGTTGAAAATGTAAATGAAAATAATATTGAGCATTTCGCGCACGATCACTACCATTTGGTAAATATTTTCATTGAAGAATAATGGAACAACGCATGAAGTTGAAAATGTAAATGAAAATAATATTGAGCATTTCGCGCACGATCACTACCATTTGGTAAATATTTTCATTGAAGAATAATGGAACAACGCATGAAGTTGAAAATGTAAATGAAAATAATATTGAGCATTTCGCGCACGATCACTACCATTTGGTAAATATTTTCATTGAAGAATAATGGAACAACGCATGAAGTTGAAAATGTAAATGAAAATAATATTGAGCATTTCGCGCACGATCACTACCATTTGGTAAATATTTTCATTGAAGAATAATGGAACAACGCATGAAGTTGAAAATGTAAATGAAAATAATATTGAGCATTTCGCGCACGATCACTACCATTTGGTAAATATTTTCATTGAAGAATAATGGAACAACGCATGAAGTTGAAAATGTAAATGAAAATAATATTGAGCATTTCGCGCACGATCACTACCATTTGGTAAATATTTTCATTGAAGAATAATGGAACAACGCATGAAGTTGAAAATGTTAATTAAAATATTATTGAGCATTTCGCGCACGATCACTACCATTTGGTAAATATTTTCATTGAAGAATAATGGAACAACGCATGAAGTTGAAAATGTAAATGAAAATAATATTGAGCATTTCGCGCACGATCACTACCATTTGGTAAATATTTTCATTGAAGAATAATGGAACAACGCATGAAGTTGAAAATGTAAATGAAAATAATATTGAGCATTTCGCGCACGATCACTACCATTTGGTAAATATTTTCATTGAAGAATAATGGAACAACGCATGAAGTTGAAAATGTAAATGAAAATAATATTGAGCATTTCGCGCACGATCACTACCATTTGGTAAATATTTTCATTGAAGAATAATGGAACAACGCATGAAGTTGAAAATGTAAATGAAAATAATATTGAGCATTTCGCGCACGATCACTACCATTTGGTAAATATTTTCATTGAAGAATAATGGAACAACGCATGAAGTTGAAAATGTAAACGAAAATAATATTGAGCATTTCGCGCACGATCACTACCATTTGGTAAATATTTTCATTGAAGAATAATGGAACAACGCATGAAGTTGAAAATGTAAACGAAAATAATATTGAGCATTTCGCGCACGATCACTACCATTTGGTAAATATTTTCATTGAAGAATAATGGAACAACGCATGAAGTTGAAAATGTAAATGAAAATAATATTGAGCATTTCGCGCACGATCACTACCATTTGGTAAATATTTTCATTGAAGAATAATGGAACAACGCATGAAGTTGAAAATGTTAATTAAAATATTATTGAGCATTTCGCGCACGATCACTACCATTTGGTAAATATTTTCATTGAAGAATAATGGAACAACGCATGAAGTTGAAAATGTAAACGAAAATAATATTGAGCATTTCGCGCACGATCACTACCATTTGGTAAATATTTTCATTGAAGAATAATGGAACAACGCATGAAGTTGAAAATGTTAATTAAAATATTATTGAGCATTTCGCGCACGATCACTACCATTTGGTAAATATTTTCATTGAAGAATAATGGAACAACGCATGAAGTTGAAAATGTTAATTAAAATAATATTGAGCATTTCGCGCACGATCACTACCATTTGGTAAATATTTTCATTGAAGAATAATGGAACAACGCATGAAGTTGAAAATGTAAACGAAAATAATATTGAGCATTTCGCGCACGATCACTACCATTTGGTAAATATTTTCATTGAAGAATAATGGAACAACGCATGAAGTTGAAAATGTAAACGAAAATAATATTGAGCATTTCGCGCACGATCACTACCATTTGGTAAATATTTTCATTGAAGAATAATGGAACAACGCATGAAGTTGAAAATGTAAACGAAAATAATATTGAGCATTTCGCGCACGATCACTACCATTTGGTAAATATTTTCATTGAAGAATAATGGAACAACGCATGAAGTTGAAAATGTTAATTAAAATATTATTGAGCATTTCGCGCACGATCACTACCATTTGGTAAATATTTTCATTGAAGAATAATGAAACAACGCATGAAGTTGAAAATGTTAATTAAAATATTATTGAGCATTTCGCGCACGATCACTACCATTTGGTAAATATTTTCATTGAAGAATAATGGAACAACGCATGAAGTTGAAAATGTAAATGAAAATAATATTGAGCATTTCGCGCACGATCACTACCATTTGGTAAATATTTTCATTGAAGAATAATGGAACAACGCATGAAGTTGAAAATGTTAATTAAAATATTATTGAGCCTTTCGCGCACGATCACTACCATTTGGTAAATATTTTCTTTGAAGAATAATGGAACAACGCATGAAGTTGAAAATGTTAATTAAAATATTATTGAGCATTTCGCGCACGATCACTACCATTTGGTAAATATTTTCATTGAAGAATAATGGAACAACGCATGAAGTTGAAAATGTTAATTAAAATATTATTGAGCATTTCGCGCACGATCACTACCATTTGGTAAATATTTTCATTGAAGAATAATGGAACAACGCATGAAGTTGAAAATGTAAATGAAAATAATATTGAGCATTTCGCGCACGATCACTACCATTTGGTAAATATTTTCATTGAAGAATAATGCAACAACGCATGAAGTTGAAAATGTAAACGAAAATAATATTGAGCATTTCGCGCACGATCACTACCATTTGGTAAATATTTTCATTGAAGAATAATGGAACAACGCATGAAGTTGAAAATGTAAACGAAATCAATATTGAGCATTTCGCGCACGATCACTACCATTTGGTAAATATCTTCATTGAAGAATAATGGAACAACGGATGAAGTTGAAAATGTTAATTAAAATATTATTGAGCATTTCGCGCACGATCACTACCATTTAGTAAATACTTTCATTGAAGTATAATGGAACAACGCATGAAGTTGAAAATGTAAATGAAAATAATATTGAGCATTTCGCGCACGATCACTACCATTTGGTAAATTATTTCATTGAAGAATAACAAAAAACGCATGAAGATGAAATTGTAGATGAAAATAATATTGAGCCTTTCGCGCACGATCACCACCATTTGGTAAATATTTTCATTGTAGAATATTGAAACAACGCATGAAGCTGAAAATGTATATGAAAACAATATTGAGCATTTCGCGCACGATCACGACCATTTGGTAAATATTTTCATTGTAGAATATTGAAAAAACGCATGAAGTTGAAAATGTAAATGAAAATCATATTGAAACTTTGGCGCACGATCACCACCATTTCGTAAATATTTTCATTGTAGAATATTGAAACAACGCATGAAGTTGAAAATGTAAATGAAAATATTATTGAGCATTTCGCGCACGATCACTACCATTTGGTAAATACTTTTCATTGAAGAAGAATGGAACAACGCATGAAGTTGAAAATGTAAACGAAAATAATATTGAGCATTTCGCGCACGATCACTACCATTTGGTAAGTATTTTTATTGAAGAAGAATGGAACAACGCATGAAGTTGAAAATGTTTATTAAAATATTATTGAGCCTTTCGCGCACGATCATTACCATTTGGTAAATATTTTCATTGAAGAATAATGGAACAACGCATGAAGTTGAAAATGTTAATGAAAATATTATTGAGCATTTCGCGCACGATCACTACCATTTGGTAAATATTTTCATTGAAGAATAATGGAACAACGCATGAAGTTGAAAATGTAAACGAAAATAATATTGAGCATTTCGCGCACGATCACTACCATTTGGTAAATATTTTCATTGAAGAATAATGGAACAACGCATGAAGTTGAAAATGTAACTGAAAATAATATTGAGCAAGTCGCGCATGATCATAACCATTTGGTAAATATTTTCATTGAAGAATAATGGAGTAATGCATGAAGTTGAAAATGTAAACGAAAATAAAATTGTGCATCTCGCGCACGATCACTACCATTTGGTAAATATTTTCATTGAAGAATAATGGAACAACGCATGAAGTTGAAAATGTTAATTAAAATATTATTGAGCATTTCGCGCACGATCACCACCATTTGGTAAATATTTTCATTGTAGAATATTGAAACAACGCATGAAGCTGAAAATGTAAATGAAAATATTATTGAGCATTTCGCGCACGATCACTACCATTTCGTAAATACTTTCATTGAAGAATAATGGAACAACGCATGAAGTTGAAAATGTAAATGAAAATAATATTGAGCATTTCGCGCACGATCACTACCATTTGGTAAATATTTTCATTGAAGAATAATGGAACAACGCATGAAGTTGAAAATGTTAATTAAAATATTATTGAGCATTTCGCGCACGATCACTACCATTTGGTAAATACTTTCATTGAAGAATAATGGAACAACGCATGAAGTTGAAAATGTAAATGAAAATAATATTGAGCATTTCGCGCACGATCACTACCATTTGGTAAATATTTTCATTGAAGAATAACAAAAAACGCATGAAGTTGAAATTGTAAATGAAAATAATATTGAGCCTTTCGCGCACGATCACCACCATTTGGTAAATATTTTCATTGAAGAATAATGGAACAACGCATGAAGTTGAAAATGTTAATAAAAATATTATTGAGCTTTACGCGCACGATCACTACCATTTCGTAAATACTTTCATTGAAGAATAATGGAACAACGCATGAAGTTGAAAATGTAAATGAAAATAATATTGAGCATTTCGCGCACGATCACTACCATTTGGTAAATATTTTCATTGAAGAATAACGAAAAAACGCATGAAGTTGAAATTGTAAATGAAAATAATATTGAGCCTTTCGCGCACGATCACCACCATTTGGTAAATATTTTCATTGTAGAATATTGAAACAACGCATGAAGCTGAAAATGTAAATGAAAATAACATTGAGCATTTCGCGCACGATCACTACCATTTGGTAAATATTTTCATTGAAGAATAATGGAACAACGCATGAAGTTGAAAATGTTAATTAAAATATTATTGAGCATTTCGCGCACGATCACTACCATTTCGTAAATACTTTCATTGAAGAATAATGGAACAACGCATGAAGTTGAAAATGTAAATGAAAATAATATTGAGCATTTCGCGCACGATCACTACCATTTGGTAAATATTTTCATTGAAGAATAACGAAACAACGCATGAAGTTGAAATTGTAAATGAAAATGATATTGAGCCTTTCGCGCACGATCACCACCAATTGGTAAATATTTTCATTGTAGAATATTGAAACAACGCATGAAGTTGAAAATGTAAATGGAAATAATATTGAGCATTTCGCGCACGATCACTACCATTTGGTAAATATTTTCATTGAAGAATAATGGAACAACGCATGAAGTTGAAAATGTAAACGAAATCAATATTGAGCATTTCGCGCACGATCACTACCATTTGGTAAATATCTTCATTGAAGAATAATGGAACAACGGATGAAGTTGAAAATGTTAATGAAAATATTATTGAGCATTTCGCGCACGATCACTACCATTTAGTAAATACTTTCATTGAAGTATAATGGAACAACGCATGAAGTTGAAAATGTAAATGAAAATAATATTGAGCATTTCGCGCACGATCACTACCCCATTTGGTAAATATTTTCATTGAAGAATAATGGAACGCGATGAAGTTGAAAATGTTAATTAAAAATATTATTATAACGATCACTACCATTTAGTAAATACTTCACTGAAGTATACGGAATGAACGCATGAAGTTGAAAATGTAAATGGAAAATAATATTGAGCATTTCGCGCACGATCACTACCATTTGGTAAATATTTTCATTGTAGAATATTGAAACAACGCATGAAGTTGAAAATGTAAATGAAAATAATATTGAGCCTTTCGCGCACGATCACTACCATTTGGTAAATATTTTCATTGTAAAATATGGAAAAAAACGCATGAAGTTGAAATTGTAAATGAAAATAATATTGAGCCTTTCGCGCACGATCACCACCATTTGGTAAATATTTTCATTGTAGAATATTGAAACAACGCATGAAGCTGAAAATGTAAATGAAAATTATATTGAGCATTTCGCGCACGATCACTACCATTTGGTAAATATTTTCATTGAAGAATAATGGAACAACGCATGAAGTTGAAAATGTAAACGAAAATAATATTGAGCATTTCGCGCACGATCACTACCATTTGGTAAATATTTTCATTGAAGAATAATGGAACAACGCATGAAGTTGAAAATGTAAACGAAATCAATATTGAGCATTTCGCGCACGATCACTACCATTTGGTAAATATCTTCATTGAAGAATAATGGAACAACGGATGAAGTTGAAAATGTTAATTAAAATATTATTGAGCATTTCGCGCACGATCACTACCATTTAGTAAATACTTTCATTGAAGTATAATGGAACAACGCATGAAGTTGAAAATGTAAATGAAAATAATATTGAGCATTTCGCGCACGATCACTTCCATTTGGTGAATATTTTCATTGAAGAATAATGGAGTAACGCATGAAGTTGAAAATGTTAATTAAAATATTATTGAGCATTTCGCGCACGATCATTACCATTTGGTAAATATTTTCATTGAAGAATAATGGAACAACGCATGAAGTTGAAAATGTAACTGAAAATAATATTGAGCATTTCGCGCATGATCATAACCATTTGGTAAATATTTTCATTGAAGAATAATGGAGTAATGCATGAAGTTGAAAATGTAAACGAAAATAATATTGTGCATCTCGCGCACGATCACTACCATTTGGTAAATATTTTCATTGAAGAATAATGGAACAACGCATGAAGTTGAAAATGTTAATTAAAATATTATTGAGCATTTCGCGCACGATCACTACCATTTCGTAAATACTTTCATTGAAGAATAATGGAACAACGCATGAAGTTGAAAATGTAAATTAAAATATTATTGAGCATTTCGCGCACGATCACTACCATTTCGTAAATACTTTCATTGAAGAATAATGGAACAACGCATGAAGTTGAAAATGTAAATGAAAATAATATTGAGCCTTTTGCGCACGATCACTACCATTTGGTAAATATATTCATTGTAGAATATTGAACCAACGCATGAAGTTGAAAATGTAAATGAAAATAATATTGAGCCTTTCGCGCACGACCATTTCCATTTGGTAAATATTTTCATTGAAGAATAATGAAACAACGCATGAAGTTGAAAATGTTAATTAAAATAATATTGAGCATTTCGCGCACGATCACAACCATTTGGTAAATATTTTCATTGAAGAATAATGGAAAAACGCATGAAGTTGAAAATGTTAATTAAAATATTATTGAGCTTTACGCGCACGATCACTACCATTTCGTAAATACTTTCATTGAAGAATAATGGAACAACGCATGAAGTTGAAAATGTAAATGAAAATACATTGAGCATTTCGCGCACGATCACACCATTTGGTAAATATTTTCATTGAAGAATAACAAAACGCATGAAGTTGAAATTGTAAATGAAAATGGAGTTGTTCTTCGCGCATCGATCACCACCATTTGTAACATTTCATTGAAGAATAATGGAACGCATGAAGTTGAAAATGTAAATGAAAATAATATTGAGCATTTCGCGCACGATCACTACCATTTCGTAAATACTTTCATTGAAAAATAATGGAACAACGCATGAAGTTGAAAATGTAAATGAAAATAATATTGAGCATTTCGCGCACGATCACTACCATTTGGTAAATATTTTCATTGAAAAATAACAAAAAACGCATGAAGTTGAAATTGTAAATGAAAATAATATTGAGCCTTTCGCGCACGATCACCACCATTTGGTAAATATTTTCATTGTAGAATATTGAAACAACGCATGAAGCTGAAAATGTAAATGAAAATAACATTGAGCATTTCGCGCACGATCACTACCATTTGGTAAATATTTTCATTGAAGAATAATGGAACAACGCATGAAGTTGAAAATGTTAATTAAAATATTATTGAGCATTTCGCGCACGATCACTACCATTTCGTAAATACTTTCATTGAAGAATAATGGAACAACGCATGAAGTTGAAAATGTAAATGAAAATAATATTGAGCATTTCGCGCACGATCACTACCATTTGGTAAATATTTTCATTGAAGAATAACGAAACAACGCATGAAGTGGAAATTGTAAATGAAAATAATATTGAGCCTTTCGCGCACGATCACCACCAATTGGTAAATATTTTCATTGTAGAATATTGAAACAACGCATGAAGTTGAAAATGTAAATGAAAATAATATTGAGCCTTTCGCGCACGATCACTACCATTTGGTAAATATTTTCATTGAAGAATAATGGAACAACGCATGAAGTTGAAAATGTAAACGAAAATCAATATTGAGCATTTCGCGCACGATCACTACCATTTGGTAAATATCTTCATTGAAGAATAATGGAACAACGGATGAAGTTGAAAATGTTAATTTAAATATTATTGAGCATTTCGCGCACGATCACTACCATTTAGTAAATACTTTCATTGAAGTATAATGGAACAACGCATGAAGTTGAAAATGTAAATGAAAATAATATTGAGCATTTCGCGCACGATCATTACCATTTGGTAAATATATTTCATTGAAGAATAACAAAAAACGCATGAAGTTGAAATTGTAAATGAAAATAATATTGAGCCTTTCGCGCACGATCACCACCATTTGGTAAATATTTTCATTGTAGAATATTGAAACAACGCATGAAGCTGAAAATGTAAATGAAAATAATATTGAGCATTTCGCGCACGATCACGACCATTTGGTAAATATTTTCATTGTAGAATATTGAAAAAACGCATGAAGTTGAAAATGTAAATGAAAATCATATTGAAACTTTGGCGCACGATCACCACCATTTCGTAAATATTTTCATTGTAGAATATTGAAACAACGCATGAAGTTGAAAATGTAAATGAAAATATTATTGAGCATTTCGCGCACGATCACTACCATTTGGTAAGTACTTTTATTGAAGAAGAATGGAACAGCGCATGAAGTTGAAAATGTTAATTAAAATATTATTGAGCATTTCGCGCACGATCACTACCATTTGGTAAGTATTTTTATTGAAGAAGAATGGAACAACGCATGAAGTTGAAAATGTTTATTAAAATATTATTGAGCCTTTCAGGCACGATCATTACCATTTGGTAAATATTTTCATTGAAGAATAATGGAACAACGCATGAAGTTGAAAATGTTAATTAAAATATTATTGAGCATTTCGCGCACGATCACTACCATTTGGTAAATACTTTCATTGAAGAATAATGGAACAACGCATGAAGTTGAAAATGTAAACGAAAATAATATTGAGCATTTCGCGCACGATCACTACCATTTGGTAAATATTTTCATTGAAGAATAATGGAACAACGCATGAAGTTGAAATTGTAAATGAAAATAATATTGAGCCTTTCGCGCACGATCCCCACCATTTCGTAAATAATTTCATTGAAGAATATTGAAAAAACGCATGAAGTTGAAATTGTAATTGAAAATAATATTGAGCCTTTCGCGCACGATCACCACCATTTCGTAAATATTTTCATTAAAGAATATTGAAACAACGCATGAAGTTAAGGAAATTGTAAATAGAAAATAATATTGAGCCTTTCGCGCACGATCACCACCATTTCGTAAATATTTTCATTGAAGAATATTGAAACAACGCATGAAGTTGAAAATGTAAATGAAAATTATATTGAGCATTTCGCGCACGATCACTACCATTTGGTAAATATTTTCATTGAAGAATAATGGAGTAACGCATGAAGTTGAAAATGTAAATGAAAATAATATTGAGCCTTTCGCGCACGATCACTACCATTTGGTAAATATTTTCATTGAAGAATAATGGAACAACGCATGAAGTTGAAATTGTAAATGAAAATAATATTGAGCCTTTCGCGCACGATCACCACCATTTCGTAAATATTTTCATTGAAGAATAATGAAACAACGCATGAAGTTGAAAATGTAAATGAAAATAATATTGAGCGTTTCGCGCACGATCACTACCATTTGGTAAATATTTTCATTGAAGAATAATGAAACAACGCATGAAGTTGAAATTGTAAATGAAAATAATATTGAGCCTTTCGCGCACGATCACCACCATTTGGTAAATATTTTCATTGTAGAATATTGAAACAACGCATGAAGTTGAAAATGTAAATGAAAATAATATTGAGCATTTCGCGCACGATCACTACCATTTGGTAAATATTTTCATTGAAGAATAATGGAACAACGCATGAAGTTGAAAATGTAAATGAAAATATTATTGAGCATTTCGCGCACGATCACTACCATTTGGTAAATATTTTCATTGAAGAATAATGGAACAACGCATGAAGTTGAAAATGTAAATGAAAATAATATTGAGCATTTCGCGCACGATCACTACCATTTGGTAAATATTTTCATTGAAGAATATTGAAACAACGCATGAAGTTGAAAATGTAAATGAAAATAATATTGAGCCTTTCGCGCACGATCACTACCATTTGGTAAATATTTTCATTGAAGAATAATGGAACAACGCATGAAGTTGAAAATGTAAATGAAAATAATATTGAGCATTTCGCGCACGATCACTACCATTTGGTAAATATTTTCATTGAAGAATAATGGAACAACGCATGAAGTTGAAAATGTAAACGAAAATAATATTGAGCATTTCGCGCACGATCACTACCATTTGGTAAATATTTTCATTGAAGAATAATGGAACAACGCATGAAGTTGAAAATGTAAATGAAAATAATATTGAGCATTTCGCGCACGATCACTACCATTTGGTAAATATTTTCATTGAAGAATAATGGAACAACGCATGAAGTTGAAAATGTTAATTAAAATATTATTGAGCATTTCGCGCACGATCACTACCATTTGGTAAATATTTTCATTGAAGAATAATGGAACAACGCATGAAGTTGAAAATGTAAATGAAAATAATATTGAGCCTTTCGCGCACGATCACTACCATTTGGTAAATATTTTCATTGTAGAATATTGAAACAACGCATGAAGTTGAAATTGTAAATGAAAATAATATTGAGCCTTTCGCGCACGATCACCACCATTTCGTAAATATTTTCATTGTAGAATATTGAAACAACGCATGAAGTTGAAAATGTAAATGAAAATAATATTGAGCATTTCGCGCACGATCACTACCATTTGGTAAATATTTTCATTGTAGAATATTGAAAAAACGCATGAAGTTGAAATTGTAAATGAAAATAATATTGAGCCTTTCGCGCACGATCACCACCATTTCGTAAATATTTTCATTGAAGAATAATGAAACAACGCATGAAGTTGAAAATGTAAATGAAAATAATATTGAGCCTTTCGCGCACCATCCTCACCATTTGGTAAATATTTTCATTGAAGAATATTGAAACAACGCATGAAGTTGAAAATGTAAATGAAAATAATATTGAGCCTTTCGCGCACGATCACTACCATTTGGTAAATATTTTCATTGAAGAATAATGAAAAAACGCATGAAGTTGAAATTGTAAATGAAAATAATATTGAGCCTTTCGCGCACGATCACCACCATTTCGTAAATATTTTCATTGAAGAATATTGAAAAAACGCATGAAGTTGAAATTGTAAATGAAAATAATATTGAGCCTTTCGCGCACGATCACCACCATTTCGTAAATATTTTCATTGAAGAATATTGAAAAAACGCATGAAGTTGAAATTGTAAATGAAAATAATATTGAGCCTTTCGCGCACGATCACCACCATTTCGTAAATATTTTCATTGAAGAATATTGAAACAACGCATGAAGTTGAAATTGTAAATGAAAATAATATTGAGCGTTTCGCGCACGATCACTACCATTTGGTAAATATTTTCATTGAAGAATATTGAAAAAACGCATGAAGTTGAAATTGTAAATGAAAATAATATTGAGCCTTTCGCGCACGATCACCACCATTTCGTAAATATTTTCATTGAAGAATATTGAAACAACGCATGAAGTTGAAATTGTAAATGAAAATAATATTGAGCCTTTCGCGCACGATCACTACCATTTGGTAAATATTTTCATTGAAGAATATTGAAACAACGCATGAAGTTGAAATTGTAAATGAAAATAATATTGAGCCTTTCGCGCACGATCACTACCATTTCGTAAATATTTTCATTGAAGAATATTGAAACAACGCATGAAGTTGAAATTGTAAATGAAAATAATATTGAGCCTTTCGCGCACGATCACCACCATTTGGTAAATATTTTCATTGAAGAATATTGAAAAAACGCATGAAGTTGAAATTGTAAATGAAAATAATATTGAGCCTTTCGCGCACGATCACCACCATTTCGTAAATATTTTCATTGAAGAATATTGAAAAAACGCATGAAGTTGAAATTGTAAATGAAAATAATATTGAGCCTTTCGCGCACGATCACCACCATTTCGTAAATATTTTCATTGAAGAATATTGAAAAAACGCATGAAGTTGAAATTGTAAATGAAAATAATATTGAGCCTTTCGCGCACGATCACCACCATTTCGTAAATATTTTCATTGAAGAATATTGAAAAAACGCATGAAGTTGAAATTGTAAATGAAAATAATATTGAGCCTTTCGCGCACGATCACCACCATTTCGTAAATATTTTCATTGAAGAATATTGAAACAACGCATGAAGTTGAAAATGTAAATGAAAATAATATTGAGCCTCTCGCGCACGATCACCACCATTTCGTAAATATTTTCATTGAAGAATATTGAAAAAACGCATGAAGTTGAAATTGTAAATGAAAATAATATTGAGCCTTTCGCGCACGATCACTACCATTTCGTAAATATTTTCATTGAAGAATATTGAAAAAACGCATGAAGTTGAAATTGTAAATGAAAATAATATTGAGCCTTTCGCGCACGATCACCACCATTTCGTAAATATTTTCATTGAAGAATATTGAAAAAACGCATGAAGTTGAAATTGTAAATGAAAATAATATTGAGCCTTTCGCGCACGATCACCACCATTTCGTAAATATTTTCATTGAAGAATATTGAAAAAACGCATGAAGTTGAAATTGTAAATGAAAATAATATTGAGCCTTTCGCGCACGATCACCACCATTTCGTAAATATTTTCATTGAAGAATATTGAAAAAACGCATGAAGTTGAAATTGTAAATGAAAATAATATTGAGCCTTTCGCGCACGATCACCACCATTTCGTAAATATTTTCATTGAAGAATATTGAAAAAACGCATGAAGTTGAAATTGTAAATGAAAATAATATTGAGCCTTTCGCGCACGATCACCACCATTTCGTAAATATTTTCATTGAAGAATATTGAAAAAACGCATGAAGTTGAAATTGTAAATGAAAATAATATTGAGCCTTTCGCGCACGATCACCACCATTTCGTAAATATTTTCATTGTAGAATATTGAAACAACGCATGAAGTTGAAAATGTAAATGAAAATAATATTGAGCGTTTCGCGCACGATCACTACCATTTGGTAAATATTTTCATTGAAGAATAACGAAAAAACGCATGAAGTTGAAATTGTAAATGAAAATAATATTGAGCCTTTCGCGCACGATCGCCACCATTTCGTAAATATTTTCATTGTAGAATATTGAAACAACGCATGAAGCTGAAAATGTAAATGAAAATAACATTGAGCATTTCGCGCACGATCACTACCATTTGGTAAATATTTTCATTGAAGAATAATGGAACAACGCATGAAGTTGAAAATGTTAATGAAAATATTATTGAGCATTTCGCGCACGATCACTACCATTTGGTAAATATTTTCATTGAAGAATAATGGAACAACGCATGAAGTTGAAAATGTAAATGAAAATAATATTGAGCATTTCGCGCACGATCACTACCATTTGGTAAATATTTTCATTGAAGAATAACGAAAAAACGCATGAAGTTGAAATTGTAAATGAAAATAATATTGAGCCTTTCGCGCACGATCACCACCAATTGGTAAATAATTTCATTGTGTAAATGAAAATAATATTGAGCATTTCGCGCACGATCACTACCATTTGGTAAATATTTTCATTGAAGAATAATGGAACAACGCATGAAGTTGAAAATGTAAACGAAATCAATATTGAGCATTTGGCGCACGATCACTACCATTTGGTAAATTATTTCATTGAAGAATAACAAAAAACGCATGAAGTTGAAATTGTAAATGAAAATAATATTGAGCCTTTCGCGCACGATCACCACCATTTGGTAAATATTTTCATTGTAGAATATTGAAACAACGCATGAAGTTGAAAATGTAAATGAAAATAATATTGAGCATTTCGCGCACGATCACGACCATTTGGTAAATATTTTCATTGTAGAATATTGAAACAACGCATGAAGTTGAAAATGTAAATGAAAATAATATTGAGCCTTTCGCGCACGATCACCACCATTTCGTAAATATTTTCATTGAAGAATATTGAAACAACGCATGAAGTTGAAAATGTAAATGAAAATAATATTGAGCCTTTCGCGCACGATCACTACCATTTGGTAAATATTTTCATTGTAGAATATTGAAACAACGCATGAAGTTGAAATTGTAAATGAAAATAATATTGAGCCTTTCGCGCACGATCACCACCATTTCGTAAATATTTTCATTGAAGAATATTGAAACAACGCATGAAGTTGAAAATGTAAATGAAAATAATATTGAGCGTTTCGCGCACGATCACTACCATTTGGTAAATATTTTCATTGAAGAATAACGAAAAAACGCATGAAGTTGAAATTGTAAATGAAAATAATATTGAGCCTTTCGCGCACGATCACCACCATTTCGTAAATATTTTCATTGAAGAATAATGGAACAACGCATGAAGTTGAAAATGTAAATGAAAATAATATTGAGCATTTCGCGCACGATCACTACCATTTGGTAAATATTTTCATTGAAGAATAACGAAACAACGCATGAAGTTGAAATTGTAAATGAAAATAATATTGAGCCTTTCGCGCACGATCACCACCATTTCGTAAATATTTTCATTGTAGAATATTGAAAAAGCGCATGAAGTTGAAATTGTAAATGTAAATAATATTGAGCCTTTCGCGCTCGATCACCACCATTTCGTTAATATTTTCATTGAAGAAATATGAAACAACGCATGAAGTTGAAAATGTAAGTGAAAATAATATTGAGCCTTTCGCGCACCATCCTCACCATTTGGTAATTATTTTCATTGAAGAATATTGAAACAATGCATGAAGTTGAAAATGTGAATAAAAATAATATTGAGCCTTTCGCGCACGATCACTGCCATTTGGTAAATATTTTCATTGAAGAATAACGAAAATACGCATGAAGATGGAATTGTAAATGAAAATAATATTGAGCCTTTCGCGCACGATCACCACCATTTCGTAAACATTTTCATTGTAGAATATTGAAACAACGCATGAAGTTGAAAATGTAAATGAAAATAATATTGCGCATTTCGCGCACGATCACTACCATTTGGTAAATATTTTCATTGAAGAATAATGAAACAACGCATGAAGTTGAAATTGTAAATGAAAATAATATTGAGCATTTCGCGCACGATCACTACCATTTCGTAAATATTTTCATTGTAGAATATTGAAAAAACGCATGAAGTTGAAATTGTAAATGAAGAAAATATTGAGCCTTTCGCGCACGATCACCACCATTTCGTAAATATTTTCATTGTATAATATTGAAACAACGCATGAAGTTGAAAATGTAAATGAAAATAATATTGAGCCTTTCGCGCACGATCATTACCATTTGGTAAATATTTTCATTGAAGAATAATGGAACAACGCATGAAGTTGAAAATGTAAACGAAAATAATATTGAGCATTTCGCGCACGATCACTACCATTTGGTAAATATTTTCATTGAAGAATAATGGAGTAACGCATAAAGTTGAAAATGTAAATGAAAATAATATTGAGCATTTCGCGCACGATCACTACCATTTGGTAAATATTTTCATTGAAGAATAATGGAACAACGCATGAAGTTGAAAATGTTAATTAAAATATTATTGAGCCTTTCGCGCACGATCATTACCAATTGGTAAATATTTTCATTGAAGAATAATGGAACAACGCATGAAGTTGAAAATGTTAATTAAAATATTATTGAGCATTTCGCGCACGATCACTACCATTTGGTAAATATTTTCATTGAAGAATAATGAAACAACGCATGAAGTTGAAAATGTTAATTAAAATATTATTGAGCATTTCGCGCACGATCACTACCATTTGGTAAATATTTTCATTGAAGAATAATGGAACAAGGCATGAAGTTGAAAATGTAAATGAAAATAATATTGAGCATTTCGCGCACGATCACTACCATTTGGTAAATATTTTCATTGAAGAATAATGGAACAACGCATGAAGTTGAAAATGTTAATGAAAATATTATTGAGCATTTCGCGCACGATCACTACCATTTGGTAAATATTTTCATTGAAGAATAATGGAACAACGCATGAAGTTGAAAATGTAAATGAAAATATTATTGAGCCTTTCGCGCACGATCACTACCATTTGGTAAATATTTTCATTGAAGAATAATGGAACAACGCATGAAGTTGAAAATGTAAACGAAAATAATATTGAGCATTTCGCGCACGATCACTACCATTTGGTAAATATTTTCATTGAAGAATAATGGAACAACGCATGAATTTGAAAATGTAAATGAAAATATTATTGAGCATTTCGCGCACGATCACTACCATTTGGTAAATATTTTCATTGAAGAATAATGGAACAACGCATGAAGTTGAAAATGTTAATTTAAAATATTATTGAGCATTTCGCGCACGATCACTACCATTTGGTAAATATTTTCATTGAAGAATAATGAAACAACGCATGAAGTTGAAATTGTAAATGAAAATAATATTGAGCATTTCGCGCACGATCACTACCATTTGGTAAATATTTTCATTGAAGAATAATGGCAACAACGCATGAAGTTGAAAATGTAAATGAAAATAATATTGAGCCTTTCGCGCACGATCACCACCATTTGGTAAATATTTTCATTGTATAATATTGAAACAACGCATGAAGTTGAAAATGTAAATGAAAATAATATTGAGCCTTTCGCGCACGATCATTACCATTTGGTAAATATTTTCATTGAAGAATAATGGAACAACGCATGAAGTTGAAAATGTAAACGAAAATAATATTGAGCATTTCGCGCACGATCACTACCATTTGGTAAATATTTTCATTGAAGAATAATGGAACAACGCATGAAGTTGAAAATGTAAATGAAAATAATATTGAGCATTTCGCGCACGATCACTACCATTTGGTAAATATTTTCATTGAAGAATATTGGAACAACGCATGAAGTTGAAAATGTAAATGAAAATAATATTGAGCCTTTCGCGCACGATCACTACCATTTGGTAAATATTTTCATTGAAGAATAATGGAACAACGCATGAAGTTGAAAATGTAAATGAAAATAATATTGAGCATTTCGCGCACGATCACTACCATTTGGTAAATATTTTCATTGAAGAATAATGGAGAACGCATGAAGTTGAAAATGTAAACGAAAATAATATTGAGCATTTCGCGCACGATCACTACAATTTGGTAAATATTTTCATTGAAG
>JAQBSW010012089.1:0-17877 GCA_029291075.1 Eudiplozoon nipponicum | reverse complement strand
GTCTATTGTGTAAGAAACCGATACCAACATTATTGTACCGAAAAGGAATATGGTACTAACACTATGGCTTCCGAATAAGTACATAGTACCAATATGATGGGTATCATTACAGATCTGGATATATTATATAGAATGAGTTAGCGTTGAATTCGCATTGTCGTAGACTTTATATGATGTTAGCTTCACTATTGCAGGTTTACACATTCGTCTAGGAGATTGTACCGTCCTATTATTCCACATTCTTCGACCAAATATATAGTGGTTATAGGGCGTAATACCGGCTCCTACTGATGAGTCGCCAGTAAGCACGAAACGAATGTGCATGAGATTATACTTTCCGTTCATGCTGCCTTTGGTTTATCCTTCTGGTCACAACTGAACTAACTTGTTACTAGGTTCGCAACACCTAATACATACTTGCATATATATTAGTTCTGCGCAACAAACAGTATTTAATTGTAGTACTCTGTTGGCTCTTCTTTTTCGACCCATAACTCCTCTTCCTGTAGGCGATACATTCCATACAACAGTAGTGTGCCAACACCTCGCAAAAGAAACCACATTTACAATACAGAAAATCGATTTAGGAAGATCTGCTCAGAGCACAAGATCGTGGATTACCTAGACTGCGTAAGGAAACGTTTTAAAATGAAAAACTACCTTGGTGGATCAAATCCAATTGGTACTATAGAGAAAGTACAAATAAGAATATTTTAGTAAAATTACATTTTAGAGGCGACGTACTAACCTTCATAATTGCACGGCGGTTAAATCCAATCACTGATGCGAATTTGCGTAGTGCAATAATTATGTTTACATTTAGCTCATGGACAATTATGATATTGAGTGCCAAAGATCAATTGTCAATTCAAAGTGCGAAAAGATATTATGCTTATACGAAGTTCATTTTGTAAAACAACAATTACCAGTGTTAATTACTGAAAAGCTCCCAACCTACAAAATTTTGCACGTCGGACCACAAATCAAACAAATCAACAACAGTTTTCGTGCGTTCAAGCCAGCCAGAACACCCATTAGAACATCGTCAACAAGCATTCTATCGGAATAGCAACAAAGTGAAGAAAAATCAACTGCTCAAATGGCAGACGTGCCCAGGTTCGAGCCCTACTGCGGCAAATTCTGGACAGTAGTTAATGCGTTCCCAATAAAGATCTCTACTATCATTTTATAATGAAATTAGATTAGACACATACGCACAGAAGCACATATGCCATTATACAAAAATCAGCCCGCAATTAACAATTACCAAGAAATAGAAGTATAAGTGAAAATCTGAATAGTCTCATACGCTTAATGAAGAGAAAGCCAAGAATTTATCAAAATGGAAGAATGTAATTTTCAGTTGAGTTTTCTTGAAGCAAATCAAACATTATCCAGTTTGTTATTAAATGTATATTTTCTTCCTAAACATTACTATGTACCTTACCTCAAAGCAAGTAAATGAGCATTATAAAGAATATATATATATATATATATATATATATATATATATAATTGTGTCTAATGTAAAATTTTGTGGATTATATATATATTTTACCAGTACAAACTAAGCGTTACATCAGGAAGCAAAGGCAATTAATACAGGAGACCGGTTTCGTCCTTGTCAGGAACACTTAATTTATTGTGGACTCTGATCACATTAGTCAGTACGTTGGATCACGATGTGACGTTCACGAACAGAAGTAATTCGTACATGTACGGAAGTTATAGTCTCATGTGCCCAGTCGGTGCATTGTATCAACGCAGGGGATTTCAATGTGTGCTGGTAATATTCGAACTAATTTTTTACTAAGTGCGCAACCCGTAAGTTACCCAGAGATGATGACTTCTCAAAACATAGCAGTATCTAGCACTTCAAATTGAGTTGTATTGTGCAGCGCTGCCCTTCGTTTTTTTTCGAATTTCGCCGGAGTTTTCTACATAATATATTGCGTTTGGACGTATATATAAAAGGATATTTCTATAAGATGTGGGTATACAACAAAATTAGTAAATAGAAAATTTAAATAAAAAATAAAAGTATTGATAATATATTATATAAATAAATAAATCATATATATATATATATATATATATATATATATATATATATATATATATATATATATATATATATATATATGGTTTGGGACACAGATATTTAAATGGAATAAAATTTTGTGAGTATAAATGTGTATTTTGTAATAGTGTAGGCCCTTATTTAGTCTTGTCCAAACGATAGAATAATACTATATTCTTTCAACAGTTTTATTAACCTCTCTCTCTCTCTCTATAACCTATTGCACACAGGATGAGATTAGGTAAACCGGGGAATTTGAGGATTACTGCAATATAATTAACATAAAATTTTGTCAATCCTTCTACGCGTCCGGAACAGCAATCAAAATATAGAGACTTCATGGATAGGCGTGTATGTTAATCCATAGGATTTGCTCGTAGTTATTCTATAAATGTCCATTTAGTGGAGCACACATATGTGTGTATAGGTTGTGTTGTGCGGGGAGGGGGCGACATGGATAAATTTGTGTATAAATATGGGTATAAGAGAATAGGTATGAAGATCGGATATTTTGGCAGACAATAAAAATACCTTAGGAATTAAAATAAATATAAATGGATCTGTCTTGAATGAGGATCTCATATTTGCCAGAAGTTGTTTTTTTCCTGTGCGTATGGTGTCAACCCTGAAGATGGGACTGGAAAAAAAGTCCCAAAAATTCGGAATAAATGCGTGGAAAATCTTGTTCGTACGTCATTTTCAGACAAACAGCTGACGGAGTGCTTCAAAATGAAGAGACAAATGAGAACCCAACAATCAAGACCAAAAATCTTGGCACCTGGAAATGTAACGGACTCAAGATTTTAACGACTTTCGAGTGCCATGAATTATCCCACAAAAGAAAACCGCGGCGAAATACAAAACGTATCTAAGTTCGTACATGTTTTAAAAAAAAGCTGGCAAATGTTTGTGGTTGTTTGTGTTTGCACATTTCCCGAAATTTTTCGTGCATTTTGAGTGCTTTATTCAACTTTATCTCACTTGATTATAAAAAGTGACTATATGAAGTACAAGATCTCACAATTTAGTTAAATTCCAGGAAAAGGAAATGTCCTTTATTTTTAACTATTTTGTACATACCTGCGTTGCAATAAATATAAACTTCCACACATGATTTATTTTTCAAATAAAATCACTAATGTACCTTATTTAAGACTGCCATGGTACATAAAATTCACATTCATTGAATCGTGAATTTTGCATAATAATCAATTCTCTATCCAATTGTCATATACTGGGTGCGATGAATTATAGGGAGGTAGGGAAGATGGAAGCATTAAATGAAATTATTTCTTGGTGTACTGTGTCAAAGTAAATGACTTTAATATTAAACTGAATGTGAAAATATAATTACTTTCCGTTATATCATGATGATCTAATGGTAAGGTTAGAATTAATATATATATATATATATATATATATATATATATATATATATATATATATATATATATATATATGAGAGAGAGAGAGAGAGAGAGAGAGAGAGAGGGGTTTCCTCGAAATGATCACGTAGAAATATTGTCTAAACAATCCCCAGCGCTGTGGATGGTCATTCACAATATGTATTCCAAAGTTTATAAATTATGTTAGAATTAAATTGACGGTTGAATAACCAACGGCACCAAAATGTGCGTTGTCGCGATATTTCTGTTTTCATAATCTGTTTAAGCTCGATTGGTGCCAGGGAAGAAGAATGTTAACATCTCAAAGCCGATAACCATGCGGATTTAGCAGTCGGATGCAGGAAAGTTATTGCCATCACTAATGAATTAAGCAATTTATTGATTGGGAGAACTTAGGTGGCATACTTTAAACGAGTTTAAAAATGGTATGAATTTCTTCTTTGCATAAGAAATTTTTCTAGATGTACCATTCAAGCTGTTTTATTTAAAGTCCATAACATATGGCTGTATGCACTTTTGAGATGTATTAACAACTGTTTTTTGGGCATAAATTTAGTAACACCATTTTTTCACAGGGGTTTCAAAAACTGAAAAGCATGCATGATAATGCATTGAATCGATTACGGCGGTTCCAAAAGATCGCGCATTGCACTGAAACTCACAATCAATTTACCTATAATAATATTGAAGAGTCCGCACCTGTTCTGTTATCGTGGGTCTAATGCGAGATGACACGCTAAATTGGCAAAATTACGTAAGCCGGAAAATTGGCAAAAGTATCATTTTCAATTTTAATCTATTGTCTCGGTGTTTATAAATAATTATGGATAGGGACGGATCTGTGAAGATATACGGTTTTTAATTCGGCGGATTTATCGGATCGATATCTTAAGATACGTTTACCTATAAGATATTCCAAAAATAGGATTTGAAGTTGGGGAAAGAACGAATTAAAATGGAAGTGAGAACTACGTTACACACTGCTAGAAGTTGTCCATGTGGTGGTTTACACGAATGTATTTTAAAAATCTTTGAGTTAATACACTTCGGCTGCAATTTCCAACGTATAACGAAATTAACTTTAGGGAGGCGTAATGAATGTACTAGATTTCATAGTCGTCGAAAGAGAAACGTTTGAACAATTCAAGTCTGGTGTTAAGGGGACGGCAGGTAACAATTTTCAATCCTCAATTGTTCGACGTACACCACAGACAAATGCAAAATATAATGAAATTATTAAAGAAATTTCGGCTCCAAAAGCTGTTCGAACACCGAGTAGATTTCTCGGTATAGTATATATATATATATATATATATATATATATATATTGTCACAATACATATATCTAGGCAAGGCTATTCATTCACTTGACCAACACATAAAATTGGCGACAGAGAAAACTGGAATGTCCGCATAAGGATATTTGGAGCATCTAGCTGGAAAATGGAATTCCGATGGAAAATACGCTATTTGGTGCTGTAGATAGAAACGCTTCTTTTGAGCTGGTGACAAACACACCTGGCATTGCTTTTGAAAAAGCCGAATCGAAAAGAAACAGGAAATTACTTCAGTTTATTTATGTCTTTTCCGGAACTTCCAGGTTAGGACAACAAACTAAAACGTGATTGGTTCAGAGTTGTTTAGTGCCTTTATAGAAGTTCTTCATTGCAACCACTATTGAGTAGCAGACTTTCGTTGTGAAAATCGATTCTGTATGCTATAATATGAATTTCAGCAAATAGATGATAAGAGCAGCGGAAATTGATATATACTGTGAAAATAAAAGACTATGATGAACTTAGAGAGACCTGTGGAATTCTCTTTGGTTGTCACCCAATGACGGTGCATTCTCTGAGCCATTCTCTATTAGTCTGTAAGACAAATTTCGTTGCATTTTAAGCTGAAATTTAGTCCTATACTCAAAACATGAGACTGCTTTAATTTTGTTACGTCATACGACTGGCTAAATTAACTAGGATTAGTATTTATCCTATTTTCGCAAATTTGATTTAATTAGGCATAAACTACATTGCTTTAAGTTTAGCTAACTAGAAATTTGAAATTTTAGTATGATAATTTAAATTTTGACACACCTTACTTGTTTAGAGTTTCTTACCTACAACAATCTAATGAGAAGTAAATTTTTTGCATATTAATATCTGGCATGAAATATGGAGAGACACCTTAAGCTGAATATAAAAAGGAACAGCCCTTCCCATATTAGATCAAAACGCGAGTTCCCAGAAATTTAATAGGACAATTTTCAGGTCTTAAGGTGGAGCCAGAGATGGATAACTGTGATAGTGATTTTTAACAGCAAATGATACATGCCTGTACTGTTTTATGCCTTACATTTTTGTTCGCGATAAAAATAAAACACTCTCATGCAAAAATATGCCGACGTAATCCGAACAGCAATATTTTGCTGCTAAAACTTTTCACGTCAAATAAAAGACTCAGTAAATGGCCAGGACTCGGTTACTATAATAAAAATTATTTATGTAGTTTACTGTATTTTTTCTTCGTAGTAAAAAACTAATATTGAATAATTTTTTTTGGAAAATTTAAATGCAACTGATATATATATTTTAAATTTGTGAATATTAGCTCTAGGTTACGTTCAAAATGGCGATTTCCTTCACTATTTAATCATAATCTTTCATTTAATTAACAACTAGACTGCTTTAAATCAAGTTTGCGAGCTTGAAGTAAACACCAACCCCATTGTATTTAACCAGTCTACGAACAACATAACAAAACTACCGCCAGCTGCAACGCACCGACGCGTTTCGACCTTCCATGATCATCATCAGAGTACGACGGCAAACTGACTATCGAGGATCAAACCGCATTGTTATGTTGTTCGTAGACTGGTTAAATACAATGGGGTTGGTGTTTACTTCAAGCTCGCAAACTTGATTTAAAGCATTGTTACCACCACCCGCGCAATCAATTATTGTTTAATTGTATTGTCTATATATGTATATGTGGCGAAAGCTGCAAAATAGTTAATGTTCGTGACTGCATAGAAATTGTGCAGCCGACATTTCCAGTCAAGTTCAATGTATGCACGACTGCTAGAGGTGAGAGCCGCATATCTAAATTTGATTTCCATATATATTCAATGCGGTTTGATCCTCGATAGTCAGTTTGCCGTCGTACTCTGATGATGATCATGGAAGGTCGAAACGCGTCAGTGCGTTGCAGCTGGCGGTAGTTTTGTTATGTTGTTCGTAGACTGGTTAAATACAATGGGGTTGGTGTTTACTTCAAGCTCGAAAACTTGATTTAAAGCATTGTTACCACCACCCGCGCAATCAATTATTGTTTAACAACTAGACTGTTGGAAACTTTAACAAGCATCGTTTAGGGTATTATAAGTTTTTTATTGCATACAGCGTGCACTCAGTATTGCAAAGTGATGTCTGAGATCTGGTTATTATTGTTTTGATGGCTTGAGAATTAACCATTTGTGCGCATTGTTCACTGTTACATGTACGAGTGCTATTTTTCCCAGTGTAGTTGATCGTTTCAACTTGTTGCGCAAATTCGTATTTTTCACATGGTAACACGCCAGTGTGGGTTGAAGTGTTGAAGGCTCATATTGTTTGGAGACTTCTGTCACCGTATGCGCCTCTGTTATTTCCACTTCAGTTTGTTGCCAATCCAATTGTATGCAAGTATGTATCATGTGTTGCGAACCTAGTAACAAATTAGTTCAGTTGTGACCAGAAGGATAAACAAAAGGCAGCATGAGCGGAAAGTATAATCTCATGCACATTCGTTTCGTGCTTACTGGCATATATATTAGCTCTTCGCAACAAACAGTATTGAACTGTAATCCGATTGTATCTTTGTTGATTCTAGTCGAGGGCCTGCTTGTTCTTGACTGGATACTAGTAGATTGTTGTTGAATTTTGTTATTCTTTGCCAGTCGATAAGAATATCATGTTGATGAAACTTTTGAATATTAAGGACAGGTGCTTGTTGTTTTATGTAAAGGGCTTCATAAATAAATAAGAATTTTTCTGATTTTGCTTTATGTAGAATTGTGAAATTGGTCGAATTGACAGGGTGCCCCGTCGCCAATATATGATCGGAAATAGCTGATTGTCCTGAAGGTGCGAAGCCTTTGTTAATCAATTTCTGTGGCAAATGTTGCTGGATTCTGCTTATCAATTGCTTCTTCGTACGTCCGATATGCGTGCTACCGCATATACATGAGAATTTGTAGACCATGAATGATTTGGATAGAATTGGCAATTGATCTTTGGCATCCAACCTCATGATTCTCTGTGAGGCGATGTACCAGCCTCAATAATTGCACGGCGCGTGAATAGAATAACTAAGGAGAACGTTCCCAGCGTTAAAGTTAATATGACATTTTTGAGCTACTTTCTGCACGATAAAGCAGGGGTTAAGCATATTAACAACGATAGATTCAATTCCTAAAATCCTTATTCCCGATTTTGCCTTGTATGGGACTGAAAAATTATTCCTACTGACGACGTGACACATTCAAAACGTAAAGCGATGACGCATCACATGGCGTTACGCAAATGAAGCAGTCTAAATTGCGTTAAGTCAAGACCGAGCTGAGAGGGGATTGGTTAGGACAAATGTACAGTTAAGATTGGATGAGCAAAAATATTTTCGAATCCAGAATAATGGCTGTAGAAATATCATTTATTAATAAATTTTATTTAATGGATTAAAGTTATTTTTTCCTATACTAAAAAATGGTGAATTTACAGATATCGTTATATATATATATATATATATATATATATATATATATATATATATATATATATATATATATAAATTATAGTAAAGTAACCGATACGTTTGCCTGAAACAACGTGTTATGTTCACGACAGAATCTGATTGATGTGGACCAAACTTTGAGTTAAACATGTAATATTCATGAGAAGGTACGTTGCGATTCTCATTGCTATGTAACTTAGCGTGCAGGATTGCAAAGCCATTTCCACAATTTTCACGAAATTTAAAATTTGTCGCAGATTTTACCAAGCCAAGCCAGTTTTTATAAACAAGCTATGCTTAAGTGTGTCTATGATGGTAATTAATATCCCCGTTCGGATAATTTGGAATGTGAAAAGGAGAATAATATGAAATGTAACCCGCTGAAAGATACGTGCAAGTTATAATCGCCTTCACGTTTTTTACGTTGTCCAAAATCGAGATTTCCGAAGTTGACCAAAAAGTATTAAAACGAGACATCACATGAAAATGACAACTTATTTACTACTAACGAGTCATTTATAGCTCGGGTAGTGATACCAAATATATGAATCAAGGTTGCGAGCTAAAATAATCACCAAATTATCATTATTTAATGTTGCAACGAAAATTAATTCAGTAGCTCAGTTCCGTCTGTATAGGCAATTCTACATGTGTTATCATTTAAGTCAATTTTATGAGTTTGATATAAAAATCACTAAAATAATCTATTCATTTGTCAGTATAATTGGATTGGCTTTCATATCAGACTCGAAAGCTTAATTTAAATGAATTTACCAGGATTTCCAGTAGCGATGATTAGTTAATAGCATTAGTTTTTGATATCTGCCCCGAATTTAGTCGCTGGTTATACTCAAACAGGGTCACATTTGTGTTGGAGACCGTGACTGTTCCATTGTGCTACTCTGTTGTACATTACACACAATTTCCTATTATATACAAAATAATATGTTTTTGTTAGCCTTTTCTTGAGATGAAGTGGCTCTAATTAGCCACTCCAAATCTGTAATTATAGAGTAGACACCACGCTACTTGTGGAAATTATATTGAATTGTAGATGTATACAATTATGCGATCATTGATTGCATGAGAATCGACGAAAACGATTTAAATCAAAGTTAAAATCTTAATTTAAAAAAATCTAATAATCTAGATGTATTTTTCAATATAAACTAATGATTGTGAAATTTTGTAATAGCAGTTTCTCTAATATAGCGGTTGAGCTCTTATTAGAAACTCTTTAAATTTTTGCGGAATTTTGCCGCGTACAGGTCTTAACTCGTACCGTTTGTATGAATATATAGGTTAGATGTGCGTGTTTGGCAATTTCATTTACTTGTTTGTTATTTTCCTGAGCTAAAGAATTTGAGCTAATTCTTACATCACGCCTAATATTCTCGGTGTTAGAGTTATGATTAAAATCGTTCTGTCTGTATCGGCTTTCGATGTATCTTTCAAGAAAGCTACGGACGCCGCATCTGTCAGGAAGGACGTGCCATTTAAGTATGGACTAACCATTCACTGCTATTGTCGCATCCATTTCGTGTGTTCGGAATACGAATTTTGAGATTCAGGCTTTAAATCTGTAATATTCAAACTTACAGGTTAGGAATTTTTTTTGTACCAAAACAAAGTCAGCCTTGGACATATTCACCGGCTGCTACTGTTAAACAATCAGTTAATTGCATTATATCCTCTTTCTCGCCAAATCAAGTTTGTGCTTTTGCATATAAAAACTGACTTTCGACTAGGTTAGTTATGCGCAATATTTTAATGCAAAATTCCTAGACCTTCGCAACGAAGAGATGCAAAATTGTCGGCTGCTCTAATCTAAATTAATGTCTATTTGAACTTGTAATTAAGAATTCTGTTAATATTTGAAACCAATTGGTTTATTCCATTCAATTTTAAGACTTATTAATAATGATAATATATTGATACGTGGGCTTGTTCTAACTTTAGAAGTGTTTTGAATTCCAAAAAACATAGGCAAGTTTAAATATATCCATAGAATTTATCTTTGTTCTAATCTGGTTATGAAATTTGGCTGAAATTTTTCCTATATTGCTTGCAATGTTCTAAAACAGTTTTTTGAGGTAAATCGCATTCTTAAACGAGGCGTTGAAATAGATTGTATTGTTTTTGCTAATTGAATGGCACTTTGGTTTTAAAGAAGCATGTGAATGAGCGAAATTTCCAGTTATTGAACAATAACACAAAGTTTAACTGTTACAATTACCTAACAAAGCATATCATTAGTTGAACGATGACTTCACAAAAAATTTCCATTTGGAATTGCCTTCAAACACTTGACACTTTGAGAGAATTAATTTTAGTAATTGACCTCCTTTATTGATATTTAAAACCATCACAAAAACAAAATAATTGAGAAAAACGGAAAGGTTACCTAGCATGCCATTTTGACGCAAATAATAAAGAGAACAATTTGCAAATTTCAAAAAGGACGCAGGAAATATGGTCGTTTTATGCACAATTTTCCATTTTTACTTTTTTTATACTTAACAAGTTAAAAGATACTGTGAATAATTTCCCAGATAGTTTTCATTAAAATGCAAATAACAACTAATTGTTATGCAAATCCGGCTGCCATGTTTATAATCCATTAAGTATTTACCATTCACTGCATCTAGGATATCGTTACGTCCAACCAAGTTGAATGGCGGTATTCCTTTCGTATATTAGAAAATCAAGAACAGAGTCCAAAACTGTTAAATAATATGTTTTTAGAAATATTTTATGGAAATCATGGCAGGCAATTTTTGTGCCTGGACTCTCTTCTTGTTTAGTTTATAATTAATTGTGTTATTCATTAAATTGGTTTTCTTGTTTAATGGCTTTCAGCTTCTTTGGGATTTCTGGGGCAATTATAGCTGGATAACATTATATTTTAGCGATGATATACACCAAACATTGCACTGGAAGATAAGTTTCAACGATTTCTACTGAATTAAAGTGACATCTTTACTAGGTAATTTTTAAAGAGCCAAGATCGCCGTGTATCGCAGTCGAACTCACTTATATTTCTGAATGATTTTTGCCCCGATTGGTGTAGTCTCATTTTTATTATTTTTTACTTTTTCAACGGAAGTGGTATCACATAATTTTATAAATTTGTTCTTAATACTTATTGATTGCTATTTCGATGAACACAAAGGTCATCAATCTCCAAATCCGTGCTTCTTCATTCAGCAACATACCAAGGATTAAACCACCAACAAACACGGAGATGTATCAGTTGCAACTTAGATTTTTGGCATTTGTTGAAAACTAGAATAATCTATGCCTCATGAAGTGTTATCAGTAAATATTTAAATAATTTTTGCTCTGCATAATTTTGTTCTTTTCTTGACAGAGTCTTCCATGTACATAGGTTTCGTGCCAAACAAGTCAAAACCTATGGTTGGTTTGAGAATTGTAAGTTTTTGTAAGAATCACTGACACGCCTGTACGTACTTGTGCCGTTAAAACTCTTCCCAAATCCACTGCAACAGTATATTGCTGCAAAGTTGTATTAGGCGAACCAACAATTTTATGCAAATTAAAATCAATCTCGGATTGACGCCAAAAAAATTGAGCTTACGACATGCAATTTTTGACATTAAATAAAGACTTGAACTGCTATATTGATTAGGTTTAAACTCAGTTTGACAGTTTGCTCTCAGGCTCAGTTAGGCAACATGCAAGTTCCAAAAAAGCCGTTACACGTGAGTAGCATTATTTGGTTATATTTTCGACGATAGTGTCATCGTAGTATTAATATAAAAACATTTTTCTTAGTTTGTTTTCAAATATTTTTAGATTCACCAATTTAGTTAAAACGTTTCTAAAATGATAAAATCAAAATTAAATATTCTCTAGCTCTGGTGAATTTTCTAACGCTTCAAGCTTCGGTAAATTTTGATATTTTTAAATTTTTGTTAAAATTTGGATCAAATAATTATTTGGATAAACACGTTTCAAAATTGCGGTAAACAAATATTTTCGCTATTGTGATTTTAATACCAAGATGCAAATTTTATCCATTCGTAACGAATAAAAAACAAACACTTACAAGTACAAAATAAAAAAAGTTTAACAAATTTAACTAAACCAATAACGGTTATCTTAACTTGAAAATCAGAATAAGTAACATACTTTTAAATTATGATGATGTGCAGCCTATTACAGTGTTAGAAACTACGTTTTGAAACTACCAAGCGTTTTTAAATAAACAACAGTTTAAATGATAATAATTTAATCTGCATTTTTAAAATAAACTAAAATCTCACGTAAAATTTTGAGTCTACAAATTTAATTTGTTTAATTTAGCATTACTTGTGCTATAATTATAAAGTTTGTTAAAATAATCCGTCTTACTATTTTTAATCAAGTTTGCGAGCTTGAAGTAAACACCAATCCCATGGTATTTGAACTGTCGCTGAACAACATAACAGAACTACCGCCAGTCGCAACGCACTGACGCGTTTCGACCTTCCATGATCATCATCAGAGTACGACGGCAATCTGACTATCGAGGATCAAACCGCATTGAATAAATATGGAAATCAAAATTAGATATGCGGCTCTCACCTCTAGCAGTCTTGCATTACATTGAACTTGACTGGAAATGTCGCCTGCACAATTTCTATGCAGTCACGAACATTAACTGTTTGCAGCTCGCGGTAGTTTTGTTATGTTGTTCGACGACTGGTTATATACAATGGGATTGGTGTTTACTTCAAGCTCGCATACTTGATTTAAAAAATTGTTACCACCAGCCGCGCAATCAATTATTGTTAAATCCGTCTTACTGTTTGTGACCATGTCCCTAAGAGGCAATTTATCAGTCACAGAGGTGTTGCCAGGATCAAATCTCTTTGAAGTCATTAAATTTAACCCTATGAGTGGTAAACCTATAGACTAAACTGCAATGTCAAGTAGTGTACCCGACAAAGACTGAAAGTGAATCTGTGATTTGTTCCAGGAAAACATATGCCATGCAAAAAACCTTAAATATATCTTATACTTTTATTTAAAGATGCATGGAATCATTTTTGTTAAAATTTTCGAAGAAGCAATTGATAAACAGAATCCAGCAACATTTGCCACAGAAATTGATTAACAAAGGATTGGCACCGTCAGGAAAATCAGCTATTTACGATCATATATTGGCAACGGAGCACCCACCAATTTCACAGTTCTACATGAAGCAAAATCAGATAAATTATTATATATCTATGAAGCCCTTTATATAAAACAACAAGCATCTCACCTAAATATTCAAATGTTTCATCGAAATGATATTCTAATCAACTGGCCAAGAATAACAAAATTGAACAAACATTTACTAGTATCCAAACAGGCCCTCGACTAGAATCAAGAAACTTTCAATCGGATTGGCAACAAACAGAAGAGGAAATAACAGAGGCGCATACGGTGACAGAAGTTTCCAAACAATATGGGCGTTCAACACTGCAATCCGCACTTGCGCTGTTACCATGTGCAGAACAAAAATTTGCGCAACAAGGTGAAACGATAAACTACACTGCGAACAAGGCGCACAAATGGTCAATTCTTAAGCCATCACAACAATAATGACCAGATCTCAGACATCACTTTGCAATACAGCGAGAATGACATTTACATGAAAACATGCGCAAACACAAATAAAAACGCATACATACTTACCGACCAGCCAAAACAAGAAATAGAAGGAAATGCGAGTCAGATTTGTTACCACTAGCATAATCAATTGAAAACCCAGAATTTATATAAATGAATGATTGTAGAGCGATGTTTAGTATTCACGAAATAAATGGCCTTTATCCACTTTGTTATTAATGTGCTTTTTCTTCCTAATTATACATATACTGTGTAATATTAAAAGGCATGGACATTATCTATATATATATATATATATATATATATATATATATAATTATATATATATATATATTGGGTCGGTTTTTTCTTCATAATTAAAATATATATATATATATATATATATATATATATATATATATAGATATATACATATATATGTATATTTATATAACTCTATATTCATGTATATATATGTATATATATATATATATATATATGTATATTTATATACATATATATGTATATATATACACGTATATATATATGTATATATATATATACATGTATATATATGTATATCAATATATATATGCTAAACATATATATATGGATCCAATGGTGTAGCTATGGGAGAGTTGCATCGCATGATGTATACATGTATCACCTGGAAAAAACAAGCCTAAAAGGTATAATTGACCAGTGCGCACTCTACAAAAGGTATGTAGATGATATCTTGTTGTTCATCTCAGAAGCAGCAGACCCTTCCGAAATCCTCAAACAAGCAAATGGAGTCGATCCAGACATCAAATTCACTCTCGAGGTAGAGAAAGACGACAGTTTTCCCTTCCTTGACATCAAACTCACTCGAGAAGCAAACGGAGATTTGACACTGGCCATACATAGAAAATCCACTTTCACCGGACAATACATTCACTACAACAGCAGTGTGCCAAAATCCCACAAAAGAAACTTAGTAAACAACCTAGCAAACAGAATCAGGAAGATCTGCTCTGAACACAAGATTGAGGAAGAACTGGGCTACCTGAGGAAAATTTTGCTAATGAACAACTACCCAGAGCGTTTCATTGATGTCAACATCAGACCACGGCAGATTCGTACTAGAGAGGATACCGGCAAGCAGGTTTTCCTAAACTTACCATTTAGAGGCGACGTACCAGCCTCAATAATTGCACGGCGGCTGAATAGAATAACTAAGGACAACTTTCCCAGTGTTAAAGTTAATATGACATTCAGTACACAGAGAATCATGAGGTTGGATGCCAAAGATCAATTGCCAATTCTCTCCAAATCATTCATAGTCTACAAATTCTCATGTATGTGCGGTAGCACATATATCGGACGTACGAAGAAGCAATTGATAAGCAGAATCCAGCAACATTTGCCGCAGAAATTGATTAACAAAGGCTTGCCACTGTGAGGAAAATCAGCTATTTCCGATCATATATTGGCAACGGGGCACCCTGTCAATTCGACCAATTTCACAATTCTACATAAAGCAAAATCAGAAAAATTATTATTTATCTACGAAGCCCTTTACATAAAACAACAAGCACCTGACCTTAATATTCAAAAGTTTCATCAACATGATATTCTTATCGACTGGCCAAGAATAACAAAATTCAACAACAATCTACTAGTATCCAGCCAAGAACAAACAGGCCCTCGACTAGAATCAACAAACGTACAATCGGATTGGCAACAAACTGAAGTGGAAATAACAGAGGCGCATACGATGACAGAAGTCTCCAAACAATGTGAGCGTTTAACACTGCAATCAACACTGGCGTTGTTACCAGCGTGAAAACTTTGCGCAACGAGGTGAAACGATCAACTATACTGGGAAAAATAGCACTTGTTTATGTAACAGTGAACAATGCGCACAAATGGTTAATTCTCAAGCTATCAAAACAATAATGACAAGATCTCAGACATCACTTCGCAATACTGCGAGAATGACCTTTACATACAAACACGCATACACACACAAACACAAACACATACACACTCACCAACTAATCAAAACAAGAAACAGCAATAAAAACGAGTCAGATTTGTTACCACTAGCATAATCAATTGAAAACCCAAAATGTATAAATATGTATGATTTTATAAGAGATGATTAGTATTCACGAAAAAACACATTAATAAAAAAGGGAATAATGGCCTCTTATTTCGGGACTGCTAAACTTCAACTTACAATCTTTCATTTATTTACATTCTGGATTTTCATTTCATGATGGGAGTGGCAACAAATCTGACTCGGTTTTAATTCTATTTCTTGTTTTGGCTGATTAGTAAGTGTGTATGCGTATGTATCTGTGTAAGTGTCTGTTTGTATGTAAAGGTCGTTCTCAATGTATAGCAAAGTGATGTCTGAGATCTGGTTGTGGCAATGGCCAACTTTAAGACAAATAATGAACAAAGGGTCTTATCTAGGGCAGACATTATTTCAACAGAAATTCCTCGCAGAAGCGCCCGTATAAGAATGAAGCAGTCAGCCCAATGAGAAAAGCAGACTTCGAGCTGAAGTGAACATAAATTAATTAATGTGTAAATTTGTTTTATTAAATCGATGCTCGTGGTGCGAGCAAAATTCTATATATAATTGAGTAAAAATAAAGCATTTGTGGTACATTTAATATGTCTTCTGATGGGTTGGAAACGTTGATTCAGGCATTGACTTCTCAAATGAATAATTTAACTGCAGAATTAGGCATAATTAAGGCTCGCCTAGACGATACGCTAATAATAAACACGGAAGACATACAAGTGCGTGGACCATCCAACATAGGTGGACAAAACACTGGTCATTTTGTATTGATGACTTGGGAGTTAACTAACCTTTCGCATTGTTGGCTGTTACGTTTACGAATGTCAATTTTTCAGAGTTTTGACTTCCGTTTCTCCTTGTTCCGTATTTTTGTTTTCTCCACTTGGTAACAGCGCAGATGCGGATTGCAGAGCTGAATGCTCATATTGATTCAAAATTTCTGTCTCCTTATGTGCAGCTGTTTTTCCCCTTCAGTTTGATGCCAATCCGATCGAATGTTGGCTGAGTCTGGTCGAGGGGGTGTTTCATCTTGCCTGGATGCTTGTATGTTGTTTTTGGATTTTGTGTTTCGTGGCCAGTTGATTAGAATATCATGTTGATTAAATCTTCTGAATATTTAGGTCAAGTATTTGTTGTTTTATGTAAAGGGATTCAGAAATATATAATAATTTTTTGATTTGTTGTCACCCACATAATCAAATGAAAACCCGAGGTTGTATATAAATAAATTACATATATATATATATATATATATATATATATATATATATATATATATATATATATTGTTGTCTTACCATGTGCACAAAGAGAAATTTTTATGAGGAGTACAATAATAATTTATTTCCAATTTTTTTTTTTCAAGTATCTGAAAATGAATACATTTATCTCTCTCTCTCTCTCTCTCTCTCTCTCTCTCTATATATATATATATATATATATATATATATATATATATATATATATACTTTTGAAATGCGAGCTTTAATAAAATTCATTGTACCCTTCCTTTGTGCAAAAACAAAAAGAAATTTTATCAGATATAAGAAAAATTTTCTTTCTCATGGTCTTCTCAAATATCTACTCATGAACATATCTTTATATATAAATTGGAATGCAAAACAAGATAGAAATATGTGAACAAAGAGAGTGTGAAAAATAGAAACCAATCAAATTGCGTGCGTCACATCCAGTTCAAGCTCAATGCTTGTACGTGCTTCTTCTGCTTACATAAATCCGGCTGCAATTTGTTTATCCATAAGGCTTCGTATGTGGCTAGCTCCCTTTTGTTTTTACATTTAGTAATTACTTTGAATGCTACGTCTGGAGAACATACGTGCGATGTTTCGATGATGTGTTGTGCAATAGCAGAAGTGTATTCACCATTTGATTTAAAACAGGCGTTCAAGTTGCAATGTTCTCTCATTCGAGTAATTAACCGTCTGGTCGAT